>JAAGKR010005622.1:0-49346 GCA_011419295.1 Clarias macrocephalus
AAAAAAAAAAAAGAAAGAAAAAAGAAGAAGAAATAATAACAGCCCTTCAAAATGCTTTCACTGGCCCTCTGTTGTCCATCCTGGTGCATTTTGAGATGCTTTTCTGCCATTCATGGGGGAAAAGAGTGATTATTTGTGTTAGTGTATCCATTAGCTCAAAGCAGACTGGCCATTTTTCTCTGACCTCTCTCATTAACAAGGCATTTCCACCCACAGAACTAAAAAAAAAATCGATGTGAACATTAACTGAAGCTTTTAACATGGTTCTGTGCATCGGCTGATTACGTGATTGCATGAATGAACAGATGTACAGGTGTCCCTATTAGTGGAAGTATTGTGAAACTCTTCAGCCTAACAGGACAAATGATCCCACTGGCAATCATCTTGGTTGGCTGTGACCTGATTAGCCAGCCGATAAAAGGTGCTTGACATTACGCAGGGCTTGTACGCCGAAAATGTTTAACCCTCTTCAACTTTTCAACTTTTCAAGCTCTGGTGAGAAGAATCCTGGTGGCAGTGATTTTCAGAAAACTGACAGGCCTGCTAGATTGCATAGGATTACGTAATGTAAATATTCACTGGTGGTTGCGTGTGAACATAGCCTTCTTGCACAACACACAGCCTTCTTGCACAACACCGCCCTCTGCTGTTACATCTCTGCTATTGCTTTGTCACTGCAAGGGATTGAATCATCTCTTTCTTTATTGTCATTACATAGTACAGGTACTCAGGAACGAAATGCAGTTTAGCATCTACCAGAAGTGTAAATAGTGTGTGTGTGTGTGTGTGTGTGTGTGTGTGTGTGTGTGTGTGTGTCAGCCAAAAAAAATAAATAAAAATAAATAATGTATACACGCTTAGGGAAAAGAAAAACTTGTATAATTTTTTCAATTATAAATTTATTGCTATATACTGTATACTTCATACTCTCTTTCTTTTCCTGAAGTGTGTATACTTTTTTGGCTGACTATTCACACTACACTACATCCTCCATTACAGTACTCATACATATCCAAAGTTACTAACTTTCAGTCACTGAAAAAGGTGCTAAATGTTCCTTGAAATACAGTAGGAAGCCTATTCCACAAGTTCAAAGTTAAAGGAACAGTGGCTAGTCTACCTGGACCAAGCAGAAAGAGGAAGAGATCACCTGCTGCTACCAGATTCCTGAAGAGGCAAGTGTAGAAAAAACCCTGATTGACTGCAAGAGGACCTACGGGAGATTTGTTGGCAGCAGGCCCTGAAGTTTCACTCTGCACTATAAGGCGCATGAACACTGAAGGTCACCCCAAGACGTACCCCACTACTGATCCTAAAACGCAAGTAAAGTCAGCTCCAGTATGCTATAAAAAAACACACAAAAGTTTGGGAATTCTGTTGAATGGACTGAATTTGGTCCTATGAATCAGCGGTATGTCTGGAGGAAAAACAAGGCTCTGGGGCTGCTTTGCTTCCTCTGGCACTGCTAACCTGCAGCGTGTAGAGGGCCAGATGGATTTAATCAAATATTAGGAAATCCTGGAAGAAGATGTTATATCATCTGTAAGGAAGCTGACTACCAAGGCTTGGTTTCAGATGAAGTGCTTGAGGGTTCTAGAGTGGCCATCACCGCCGCCTGACTTGACTCCAAAAGAAAAAGAAAAAGAAAAAAAAGCAGTTGCAGTACACAAATCCAAGGATCTTACTCTAGAGGCCAATGTCCATAAGTAATGGGCTAAGGTCTCCCAGAAACACTGCCAGAAGCTAGTGTCTGGCTATCATCACATTTGCTCAGCTAAAGTCGCACTAAGTACTGAAGATGTAAGTACTAAGTACTGACTTGATGGCTCCTGCAGCACTGCTTTACTTATTAGTCAGAATACTGTAGCAAAAGTGATACAAACATTTAAAATGGGAATGCAACCATCTCACAGACGTCCAGGCCGTCCACGGGTGATAACACCTCGACAGGAGCGTCTTTTGATGTGAAGTGTTAAAGAACATTGCCATGCAAGTTCACTGCAGTTTGCTAAAGAAGTAGAAAACCAAACTGGGGTGACTATTTCCTGTGACACAATATGGCATACACTGCAGGGGAATAGCATGATGGGGGTGTTACCCATGAAGGATGCCTTTCTTAAAGGCCATGCACAAAAAATGGTTGCTCTGACCCAATTGTCTAACCATTACAATTTGGCCCTTCTCACAGTAGCAACCCTTTCAATATCTTATTACAATGGCGGCTGGAAGTGGGTGGAATATATTAGGCAGAAGGTGAACCTCTTTCCTGAAGGTTTTAGTGATTTTGTGTGATTTTGACAAGAGCCAAATTGTGAAAGCTAAAGTACTGGGTCAGAGACACTCCAAACCTACAGGTCTTGTGGGACGTTCCTGGTCTGAAGTGGTCAGGACTTACCAAAAGTAAACCAAGGAAGGAAAACTGATGCACATGGAGAGCGAAGGCTGGCTTGTGTGGTCCCGTCCAATAGAAGCGCTAGTGAAGATCAAATTGAGAAAAAGGTTAATGCTGGTTCCAGTAGGAAGGTGTCAGAACACAACGTGCATCACAAGAAGATGGAACTCTAGGAATGGTGGTGATAATATATCTGGTGATACATGCATAATATGTTTACAAAAAGCTTTATGCAAAAAAAGGCATTTAAGAATATCTGGGATGAAACTTTGATATGGTAATTTTGAAGGATGTCCCCCCACCCACCCATGTCAATTATAAAAGTCGGTGTTACATTGTTGCTATAGGGGGCGCCGTTTGCACACCGGAGCTGCCAGGCTCTCACCCGGACCGCCTAGCACGTGCTGGGACTTACTGTAGACACGCGCACGCTGACGTGTTGTCCTCCAGAATGAACACACGCGCTCTCGACAGGTTTCATGCGCGAGCTCTTCACGAGTAACTCCACCAAGCCTCGCGCACAGTGTTCGTTCTTCTCCACTTTATTTCAGTAAGCAAAGATACAAATGAACTGGACGGCGCTGAACACCACGGCCGCGGGTGTCCACTCCGGCAGCGCCGAGACTTTCCCCGCGTGCTGCACTTGGTCCCCAGGTTCCCCAGACTCCGGTTTGGACCCGGGCGGTGCGCACGAGCGCGACTCCTTCGCCCCGAACATGGTGCAGGTCGCCGTGGTGTGCGTGCTCTCACTCACCGTGGTCTTCGGCATCTTTTTCATGGGCTGTAACCTGATGATTAAATCAGTCGGGATGATAAACTTCCTCGTCACGGATAGAAGATACTCCAAGGACGTCGAGGCGGTTGTAGTGGGCTCGTAGTGGCAAGATGCGTCCATGCGGATGTTCTCAAATGCACGCATATGATCCTTCCTTTAGATGCTCTGAGGATGCTTTGGATTTTCATATTGGTGCATATGGAAGAGGAAAGAACTTTATAACGCACACAGCTGAATGGATAAACTGCCATGGCATGGTGACATTCCCTGGTGTTAACTATTATGCACTGGATCATATATAAATCTTAAATAACTGCTTTGTTTTAATGCAACCTGGACTGATCTGATAAAAAAAAAATTCAACTGATTCAACAGTCCTGATATTACACAGTGTCAGTAAGATTTCTGGAACGTTTTGTGCTTCTTAAAATTTAATACTCTAGTCTCAAATGGATGTACAGCCTTGTTATACTACACTCTTGTCGTACTCTTCTTCACCCATGTGTTATTTGTACTTGATTGCATGTACTTTAACTTTTTTTTTTTAATTCTATGAAACTCACACTATTTACATTCTACCTATGATAAAAGATGATGAGGCTAATTATTATTCTTATTAATGGAAAAGAGAGTTAAGATTTAACAGCATGCCTGAAATCTTGCATCTCAAAGGCCATATTGATATTATATAGACAGATCCTTGATCTGTCAAGGCTCCTAAATGGGAAAAAAAAGAGTATTTCAAATGAATCTACTTTTTTTTCAGAGTAGTTTTTGTTATAGAAATTATGTCGTAGAAAATAATCTTGTATAAAAGGAAACAATATGTGATACTTAACAAACTAATTGTTTATTCTAATTGCCTGATTGTTGTATACATCCTAAAACCTGTAAACTTCTTGTCATGTAGGTTCATTTCCATAATGCATGGTCATCCTTGGCTTTAATGTTGTGATTACAGTGATTCTCCATGACTTCAGTGCAATTTCTTTGTCATCGTTGCAGTAAATGAGAGCGCAGAATGAAGGGAAATGAACTTGGAGTTGAAATAAAATTAGTGGCCACAGCAACTGGCCAAATACAATTATATGCCTGTAATTATCAGAAATGATCTTTCGTCTCATAGCTAAGAATAAAACAAAAGAGATGTAATTGTGCACCTGCTAATAAACACTATTAGAATTAAAGAGCACCCATGAATTTGTAGGTGGTGTCAATGACAATAAAAAGGCTATTAGGAATACAGAGAAACGTCCCAGAGTACTTCTTCAGTCACTCCAGACGCAAGTCAAGCCTCTTCATAATTCCAAATATCTGAGTCACTTCTGACTCCATTACAGAATTGTAATCTTGGAGCCTAAACTCTGCTGAATGAAAAACTTACAAATGCATCAATGCATGGGGTCATCCAGGTGCAGCAATTGAGCGTGTAAAAATGTAAACAGAAGAGAAGCTGTTCTGTTTAGAACTAGAGCCAAGTACTGGGATGTATATACATTACTGACAAACATTGTAACTCAAAAACAGCCAAAGCTACAGAATTTAAATCTGTACTTGTTTCTTGATATGTAGAATATTTCCAAACATTTAATTTTAAATTAGTGCATCTCATGTGCTTATACAGTATGTACCCATTAATCGGGTGAAGAACCACATTTGGTGTGATTTGTATATTTCATGTATTTTTTTTAAATTACTTTTGTGTATTTGTATTTTCACACTCATCTTAAAATGTATTCAAATCTGTTTTTCCCCTCATCATTCTACACACAATAACAAAGTAAAAAAAGGTATTTATAGTGGTTTCATTTATTTTTAAAAATAAAGACTGAAATATTGAATTTAAATACGTATTCAGATCCTTTGTTATGAAACTTGAAATTGGGCTTCGGTGCATCCTAGCATCAGCGCTTTTTCAGATGCTTCTACAACTTGACTGAAGTCCATTTGTGCCTAATTTACTTCATTGGACATAATTCGGGAAGGCACACACCTGCCTATATAAGGTCTCACAGTAGATTGTGCATGCATGTCAGAGTGAAAACAAAGCCATTAGGGTGAGAGAATTATCTGTAGACCCAAGAGACAGGATTTCGTCAAGACACAGATCTGGGGAAGGATACAAGAACATTTCCGGAGAATTGAAAGTGGCCAATAGCACGACAGCCTCCATCATTGTCAAATGGAAGAGATTTGGAACAAGCAACAGTCTTTCCAGATCTGGGCACCCAGCCCAACTGAGTAATCGGGGATGGACAGCCTTGTCAGGGAGGTAACCAAGGACCTAAGGGTCTCTCCCTTCTGGGAGAGATGGGAGAGACTTACAAAAGGACAGCCATTATTGCAGCGCTCCATCAATCATCTCTCTATGGTAGGGTGGCCAGAGAAAAGCAATTCCTCCTTAAAAAGGCACATGACGGCATGCTGGGAGTTTGGCAAAAAGTCCCTGAAGGACTCTCAGACCACTCTTCCCTACAGTAAAACAGCATCATGCTGTGAGGATGTTTTTCTGTGACTGGGATTGGCTGCTTAGTTAGACTAATCTTAAAAAAATGCTTTATTTTGCTAGAAAGCATAAAGATTGGACTTTGGAGCAATGGAAAAAGGTCCTGTAGTCTAATGAGTCCAGATTGATCCTATTCGAGAGCAATGGGCGTGTCAGGGTAAGAAGGGAAGCGCATGAAGCAATGCACCCATTATGCATTGTGGCCACTGTACAAGCCTCTGGAGGCAGTGTCATGATCTGGGGTTGCTTCAGTTGGTCAGGTATAGGTTCAGTAACGTTATGCGGCAACAAAATGAAGTCAGCCGATGACCTGATTGATCTAAAGTGGATACTTTTACATATAGCACAACTAAGTGCTATTTAATTTACTGTTGTTGCTGTGAGCAACCATGTTGAATTGATGGCACTGAACTCAGAGGAGCCTACTTTTTCCTGAGTAGGAATTCAAATTTTTAGTTAGTGTTTAGAAATGCAAACTCACATCTACCCCTCCTCTGTTCACAGCTCCTACTGTTACTGTAAATAAATACAATGAAAGAATATTATATTGTACTTCATACCTGCATGGCTAATAACCATAGAATTATTTGTATCTAACTGTTTTGTATGTGTAGCATTGTGCAAAGTTTTCAAAGATGTCTTCAAAAAACTTTCTGCATTCTAAAAAAACTATTTAAAAAATCTAAACACTAATGAAACAGATTTAAGAAGTGACAATCACTTCTTAAAATATACTGTAGTCTCAAGTACAATTTCTGCAATTTTAAAAGGAAATTAGCTGCTTATTTTTATGGACCATCCTGCAGAACCAGCCACTGTCCGTCTGAAGACTTCTCGCAACTACTTTTTTCATGCATGCATAACGCTTTTCTTTCTTTCATCTGAAAATTGCTATTTTAGATATTATACTGCTTTCTTTTCTGGCCAACAGATATTTTCCTGTAAGATTACGTGTTTCTGCTGTAATATTAATGTTTGGAAATCAGATTTTTGGTACTGACTTCATAAAATAAACATGGATAACAAAGTAAAAACAAAATAAAATTGCACAGCACTGTGCCAGAGCATTGACCGGTCCAGATTGAGAATACATTAAATGTGGCTTATGTTAGATAATGTGTACAAATTTGACCTTGATAGAGCTTCACTGTTATGCAAGTGTTTCATGCTGTAGGTCAAAAGGTAACTTAGTACAACTCACTGAGTGTCTGCACATATAAAAATAATTTCAAATGACAAACTTCGCAGGTTTTGATTGATATAACTGTCATTTAATTTAATTAGTAATGTTTTTTCTTCTTCTTGCTTGTTGTTTAACAGTGGTTGGAATACAGTAGGTTGCATTACCACCAACTGTAGGTCTCATTCTCCTTCATCTTCCCGGCCTCTTAAAGCTGATTTTTCAGTCGAGGCTTCCTAAACAAAAAATCTTACAAAATCTTCTGATCTTACCTTGTTCTGTGTCTCAAACTATTCCCCTGCTTTTATCCGGAGATATGGCCAGACAATTTATGTTCTCTACATGTTCCCTCTAAATACTGGTCTGCGCCATTGGTTGGAGTCCTGCAAGTTGCATCACCGCCTTCTTTCTGTTTATTTATCAATTTCCTTGAATCTTCTGTGTTTAATAGTTCCAATTACTCACCAGTCTTATTGTGCTTTTCAGCACTGAAATAAATGCAGTCAGATATCCATTTTTAAATCTGTTTAGTGTTGTTACATACAAAGACATACATAAAGAAATTACTGGTTTCAACATGTCTCCCATTGAAACAGATTACACAACTTACTTCTATTTGAGGAATTTGCCTTGGGGTGTTCAATAAAATGGCTCCAACTGAATGTTTTATTATGAACTGTATCTCTCAATAGCCACCAATTCTGAATTGAGGTATAATATCTATAATAACAAATAAACCAAATCCAAAATAAATTGGACTGCTGATTACATAAAATAATTATGAAATGCATTCTCATAAAGGTGATACTTAGTGGGCATTTGTGCTTACTGACCTTTGTTAGTTAATACATTAATTCAATGATAATGATATTTGATACAACCTGAGAACTAAATCTTTTTTTTTTTATATCCCTGAGGGTCTACAGGCATAAAACAAATAATTAAAATAAGACAGATAAAGTACATCACATGAGTGGATATAACTGTGAGAGTTTGTGGAAGTGGTGAAGGTTGGAATGTTTGGCTGATCTACAACTAGATGTGACCCGTCACATCAAATCAGGTACATTTGGTTAATTTGACTTATGCATATTTTCAGATTCCTGGTTCAGTAACTTATTTTGATATCAAGTTTATTATTGTTTCATGTCTGAGATATGGCCGAGCAATTTTATTCACAAGGAGAGGGTGGGGAAAAAGAAAGTTTAAATCTTATCTTTGGAATATGTAAATGAGAATTATGTGACATAGAAGGGAAGAGGGAACACTCAGACTCATTTTGACACCAGGATTTCACTCCAACCCTTAAAAATTAGTGCATGTGCTGCGTGCTTTTATAGTGTTTTATAGGTTACACTTCTTGAACAGGGTATATTAAAGTGCATTAAAACAATGATCAGGATAATACTTTCTCAATTCTGCTGTAGATAATGTATTTATCAACCAATAACTGATAACCTGAAAATTTGATACGGGTCACCTACTGCACCATACATGACCATACTCCAAAACCACCTAATACCTGACTTGATATGTCGGGTCACAATATATCTAACATATTATAAAAGAAATATTTAAGACAAATATGTATGAAATAATATTACATCAGAGGATACGATAAAAAGTTTCTACCGAAACACCTTGCAAAAAGAAAAAGACTCCTAACTGTGTAGCACTAAACATTTTAAGATAATTAGTTTTTTAGGAACATTTAAGACCTTTACAATACATATATCTTAAGCAGGAACAATCACTCATATGCAAAACATTTACTATTTTTATGGCTTAAAAAAATTCCACTCCTGCTATAATCCTATGATTTGCATACCTTCCTTAGGCAAGTGTGAATGTGAGACCACGCATGAGGTCCTTTCTTTTATGACTGTGACAATTTGGATATTTGCCGTAACCGATCATCAGCCTTGCATCATAAGCGAGAGAAGCACAAGGTGTTGGGAATCAGATCACTCCATAGTAAAACACATGTGTGTCATTCTTAAATAAAAAGACAACAGTTTACAAGGCTGTGATTATGATTGTTTATCTTCATAGAGAAGAGTGCATTAGTTCTCTTAATGTATTGACAACTAAGTGATATCCAGGACCAATGATTAATTAACAAGCAAACAAAAAAGTAAACTATAATTCATTACACTCGTAATGAGAAAACATTATGGCTGAATCACTGAGTTCAAACTGAGAGCTCTTTTTCCAAAAATAAAAACACCAAACAATTAAATGATAAAGAAAGCATCATTTGCAATAATGTGGTTCACCCAGAACAAATGTATCTTTTGGCTTTCATGCACTTTCCAGAGAAATGTTCCAGTTCTTTCAAATGTGCAGTGAATGAGCAGGTATTAAATGCTATTAGCATTGGCAATGGTACTATCCCATTTTAATTAAAGTTTTTTAGCATACAAAACTAAATTTGTATTATAATATGTAACAGGAGCTTTCAGAAATCTCGTTCTAGCTACTTAAGAACAAGCTAAATTTTTAACTTGCTGTTTAGTATTCAAATCTGTTGTAGGTATGACGTTCTTCTAAATAATAAGTAACTGTAACACACTTTATATGAATTACAAAAAAAGAAAATTGAAGCCTACATAACAATTGCTATAAATTGTACTGTCCTCATTTTCTGCATGGCGATCATGATGATGAATTGAGGATAGTGTCTTAGGCAATGGAAGGGTTCATGAGGGTCTGTATCTTACGTAAGACACCAGAAGATAGTGAGTGCAGCCACAATGCCATTGAGTATAGCCATGCTGTAGCCCATGTGAAAGGAGTGGCCAGTCATTTGCCTGCAAACCAGACACACACAGACATCACTTTAGTCTTCCACCACTCAATATGCCTGGATAGCACTGGAGCCCTAGTGTACATTATGGGGGGAAAAAGAGTGCATCAATCACAGAAAATGACAGGATGCATCACTCTCATCAGTTCTACAGTGGATATGTAGACGGAGCGGTCAGTGATCTAAAAACCCACAAGCCTATAAAAACACCATTACAAAACATTGCGGCATCCCATGATGGCACTCTGTTTCCATAATGGACAGTTTATCTAATGCTTTTAGAGGAGTAGGATTCACTTTGACTGGTCCTCTATTAGATCTTTAAAACATACTGAGTTCATACACAAGTGCCATCTTCAAATGCTTTTCTAATGGGCTTTCATTGCATCCAATTTATCTGATGACTATGCCCAATTCTTTGTCAATCTCTTCTTATGTGGTAGTATTGCCTATTGCTGGGAGAGTAAAAACTGCTTGACTTGAAGACTTATTACCTTAAATAGTTCTCATTTCCTATAAAACTATCAAACATCTCTTTGCATTAAATCAAAGAGCATCAGATTTGCACTAGGTTGTGTGAGAGAGTCACTTCTCAGAGCTGCTTTAAAAATTAAGACTCTTCAGTAGTGAAATAATTAGCTTCCTCATACGATCATACTCATCATTCCTCAATAATTAGCTTCCATTGTAATAAACCATGTTCTCCAGAAGTAGGAGTAAATAGAAATAACTATGTGCTATTTTTTTTTGCTATTTTCCACAATTAAAGACTGATTATTATTGACTATGTAACAAAGAACTTTACACAATAAATAAGAAGAATTTATTCATAAAAATGACCAGTGATACTGTTATTGTCCTGCTTTTACACATCTATCTATAAAAAGTTATTTTTGAAAATTGTTTTTATGGAGCTTTTTATGGAATCTGACAAGAAAAAAATTTCCGATATCTTGTTTGTTTTGACACCTTGTCAGGTGACCGTTGCATTTGCAGCCTTGTCTGTGTTCAATTGTTTCAATTCAATTGTTCAATTATATGATTTGCTATAGTGACTTTAATGTTAATCTTTAACTTTCTTACAAAGTTACTCTTAGGTTTCTTTAGATTTGGCAAGCTTTGAGTTTGTTACTAATACTGTCAGGTTTCTTTCAGTGAAGCACTTGACCAACCTACAAAATACATTTTTGTCAACCTATAAAATAAATTAAACGGACTACCTCACAACAGACTTAGTTTTATGAATTCAACTACTTATTTATTTAAATATTAAACATGCTATTTAAATAAGAATCAACCAGTGGCTCTCGCAGCACTGAACCATCTGGTCATTGAACCAGAACCTTGACCTCTGCCACTGAATTTACATATTTAAGGGTTGGAATAATCAAAGTGCATTTCATCACCAAATGAATTTCTCCACATGAGCAGGAAATGGATGGCAATTTGTTTTAGACCATATGTGCTTTATAGACTCTATCTTTTCTTTTCCTTTTTGTATGTCAATGATATCTTATTGCAAAACTGGAATACCTTAGATTGGAAACAGTGGAATACCTTGTTGTGTTAAAATTCTTTGTTCATGAGTGTTGTTTACTTTAAATATTGTTTTGACTTACAAAAATACATATCTTTTTAGCCCAGTAAGTTCTCAACAAATTAAGCCAATTTGGGTCCAAGGTTCATAAAATAGTTGTCTATGGTGTGTATCCAGGTGGTCCCTTAACTATATTGCTTTACTAAACTCACATAACATTGACAATTGTTTGTCGTATTGTTTGTCATGTTACCAATCTGTTTTGACTCGGCTAGTTCGCTTTTGTTCATTTATGTTTTTAAATTTTGTTTGTATGTAACACCTTGGTCCAGGAGGAACGCTGTTTTGTCTCACTGTATACTGAACTATGTATGGTTAAATGACAATAAAAGCCTACTTGACCTGATTTGACAATTACCATCAACATAGTATAATAGTTATTATGGCTATCATCATGGCTGAAAACCTAATAACCGGTCATTGGTAGCTGATCCTTTACATGTCTCCAATGCTTGTTTTCAGGTTTAATGATGTACAGGAGAATAAGAGAAAATGAAGATCTTGTTACGATTGTGTAAAAACCATGATCAGGGTCAAAAAATAATGATCCAAACGCTGCTCAGTATCGTTGTGGAATCGATGTGTGTTGGTTGGTTAGGGCCAGAGGTTTGTGATTATGTAACTCCCTCACATGGTGACTTTCTGACCTTGCAGTTTATTACTATCCCCACAGGCATAATCAATAGTGTTCTACTGCTCTAATGGCCAATCAGGTGAAGAATCATTGATTTAGTGTGATGCAGTATAGAACATTTTGTCCTCACATGGCTGACATATCTGAGATGGCTGTACATGTAAGACTCCAAGACTAACCCACCATGCTTTATTATAACAAAATTGTCCTGGATTGTTTTTCTGCAGTAAAGTATAGCTTTTTCAGCAGTATTTTTGTTAAGAAACTCTGCATTATTACTTTGGGCATTTCTTATTCAAACTTAATAATCAGAAAAACTTTTAAACCTTAATCTTAACCTGAGCCAAGCATGCCCCAGGTGAGAACCATTGATGTTGCGATGTAAATACTGAGTCCGCGTTCTCATATTTGTGAACTGTGCATAAACAAACCTGGTTATTACAGAAAGAAAGAGAGAGAGAGAGAGAGAGAGAGAGAGAGAGAGACAGACATGTGAAAAGCTTATTAATTAAGCAGATATTTGCATATCAAACAAATAATATTTAGCCTATTTAGGCACAGGTGTTTCAAAGCCTTCTGAAATTAACTGTGGTGTGTAAATAACATATTTTGAGCCTTTTGTCTGACTGAGCTTTTCTCTCAAACTTTAAAGGCGTTTTCACATTAGGGCCCTGGGATCGTTTCCGAGAACATCTGACACCAAACACTAGTTCATTTTGATCATTGAGAACACAATCGTTCTGGACCTGGGAACCGTGCCCTAGTCCACTTGAAGAGGTGGTCTCGGGCACAATACAGCATACAGCAGCACCTGGCTGCTACTTACCCTCCTAAATCCTGTGGAAGCAGTAAGGGGCTACTTAGTATTGCCTGCATGTTTTTTTTTTTCTTTTCAGCTTTATTTCTGTTAAAGAAAACAATGGCACGGTGATAAAAAGATATTTTATGTTGATCGTATGAAATTGTATTTGCCTAATACTAAGACCTGCTCTGATCAGATGATTATTATGTTTTTACCCAATAGACATAGTCAATATAATATAGAATTAAAAAAAGACACTAACGTGACACTAACGTGACTCATGACTGTATGTCCTTACTATAGATACAAACCTAATTGAATAGCCACCTGATGCATAGCAACCTTTACAAAATGGAAACCTGCTGATCATAGAGGTTTCATCACTGTAAGAAAGCCTGCCTTTTAATGTTCATCACTGTTAATTCTTTAAGCGTCTGCACAAGGAATTACACAACCAACTTAACCCTAAAAACAGTGACAGTACTCAAAATGTGTTTGTATAGATTTGGTTAAAATACTGGCTATGGGGTAAATGGTAGTGTTCACCCAAATGAATTTACCTGAATTTGGCTGGAGAAAGTGGTGTTGGGGGAAACATGCCAGGCTCAAACGAGTCAAAGTAGGTTAGAGTCCAGGAAAAACTGCAACACAACACTCCAGCCAAAGATGAGAGAACAAACATACTCCAAAAGCCTGGAAATAAATAAAAAAGTGTAAACATATTTGATTAAATCATGGTTTGAATCATCATTTCTTAATTTCTTCCTTCCTTCCTTCCTCCTGTTGAAGGAGTGCTACTTCAGAAACATAAGCATTAGTAAATAAAACAGGGAACAATTGACAACATGGATCCTTTGATTAGTCAGCTTTTCTTTCTATCACAATCTAACTTTTAAAATTGAGGGAAAACTTGTATGATTAAGACATTGCACTTTGGTAGACTCACATCCCCATGTTTACTCCCCCATTGGATATGCATTCACCTCAACTATACAGTAGCTTGACATTGTGAACACAGAGCAAATTTAACAAGCTAAACAAACAAACAAACAAACAAACAAACAACAAGGTTGTGACCCACCTAGAAGTCTTACTTCTGTTCCATCTTCAACGGTAACTCTCTCTGCACGAAGATCTTGAGGACAAATATGTATATATATAATTAAATAAAGCCACAGTTACATGCAACACATTACTTCTTTCTTTCCTAAATTATATCTGAGGTCACTTCACAACTACTATGATTTTAGTAAATTCGTTTAACTTAACTTAACTTTAACTTTTTCGCTTATGAAATCAGGCAAGTTTGGCTTTAATTTTATTACTACAGTTATTACTGTCCCTATTTCACACATATGTCAGTCCTGTTCCTGTTTATAACAGTTCCTCAAAAATCATTTATCATCACCAGATTATGATTTGATTGTATATGTAAGTTTATTTTGATGTTTGTTTCTCTCAACACATATCCGTCCTTGCCTGGCGGAACGAAGATGGTGTTAAAAATGGAAAGCTAGTGAGGTATGTAGGGTGCTCAATTCATTCTCACACACACGCGCGCACGCGCGCACGCACGCACGCACGCACGCACACACGCACACACGCAGTATTGCCCTTGACCAGGGTTTGGCCTTGTAGACGTAAAGAAAACTTATAATAGAAGCAATTATTGAAGAATTAAAATAGTTTTTGTTATGATGTCATAACATTATCTTAAGTGTTTTCTTGCTGAAAGTGCTTCTGTGACTGGGTTTACATGGGTCTTTCAGCAGGCAGTTGCTCTCTCCTCAGTATGACAGACAGGACAGACCTACTTTCACCTATACTGAGTCGGACAGTTAGTGTAATTAACTATTGTAGAATACCTGGGCCACGGAGTGATGCATATAATTAAGTTTTAAGCTTAAGTTATTAAGGACATAAAGTTGATAATAAGTCATGTTGTCTAAATAAAAAGAAAGTAAGCAGAAATTATGATATAATGGACCACTTTCTAGTTTAATTGACAAGTGTCCAGAAAGCACAGATCCTATTTATTATTGGTAACATTCTGTTGATGTTGGACAACTTTTAGATTTTTCACTTTAAATGATATGGTTGAAAAATTGAGAATCATGTGGCAGAATCATGATCTCAATTCCCTTGATGGAAAAGTAATCCAACTGATGTTGTCATGAAGAGCTAAGCAGTGAGGAAACTGATATTCTTGTTAAGTGCCAGATCGCATATGATGTTATTAGATGTGTCAAAATGGTAGCCAATGTTGCCAAGCATCACCTTCACACTAAAATTATGCTATAAAGGCAATAATAAGACCCCTTAATATTGTGCTTTCCTTTGAGTTTTGTGATTCACACAGAACACACGAATTTGGCGATAAGCTGACTTGCTGAGTGCATTCAAGAAGCATGCTGCTTTCTGCAATCATAAGAGGCATGGTGTTTACCACAACAGTGATGGCGTCTAGTGTGGCGGGCAAACTGACTGTTGATGTGCTCTTAGTGCACATTTACATCACTCACCAAGTGGTCTGCATAGAGCTTGCTGTGTGCCCAATTCACTGCTGTTTCTTACTGATAAAGTACTTAACTGAGCTGCCTTTAAGTTCTGCCTTTGCACTCCTATTTTTAGGGCATTGGCAACCAAACCAAGCACAGACAAAGCAGAAATATTCTAACCAATTATAATGCGGAAGGTAAGAATTGTAGGAAATACTTTTTATTTATTTATTTACTGCATTTATTTTATTGATTTACTGTCTGTTGCACATAGAATCACTTAAATATTTTAAATGAGAACGAAAAATAAAAACCAATCTCGGTTGATTCTTAAGTTTGCTTAAGCTTGCTAAAATGTGAATCACAATTCTTTTCCATGGGAATTGAGATCATGATTCTGTCACATGATTCTCAATTTTTCAACCATATAATTTAAAGTGAAAAATCTAAAAGTTGTCCAACATCAACAAAATGTTACCAATAATAAATAGGATCTGTGCTTTCCGGACACTTGTCAACTACACTGCTTCAACATTACATATATTAGTTTATATCATTATTATTTTTTCATTACCATAAGGTAAATGCCACAGTGTGTGAGGTAGTTTGGAATTAAATACAAAGTTTACAATATGGAATGAACTGTTGTCTTAGGTTATATTGATCAATTTTCGTCACGTACAGTAAACGCATGCAATGATAAATTCAACATAAGAAGAAATGTAATGGTTTGACATAATGCAAAGGAGCCAATCAGAAACAGGTCGACAAACTGTATTGTACCTGCCTCCAGTTTATGATTGGCTGGTATTGCCCTTCCTCTAGCATGTGAATGGCTGGAATATCAGAGTATTGTGCTATTGAGCACGCCCAGCAGAGAGTATCGAAATACAATTTGATCTGAATGCAGGGAAATACATGCACGTGAACTGCTGTCATTCCGAAACTAGAATCATAGTTAATTGTGCAGCCCTAGTCGGATCTACTTTATATAAGTTATCTTTGTGTTAGCTGCTTGTTTAAACCGCCTAACGGCGAGTCAGAAGGAATAAACTCACAGGCAATATGTTTCATCTTTTCATTTCAGTACTGTATATTTTGGTGCATACTGTATATCTGAGTCATGGCCAATCAAAATGAAAACCAGCCAATTGCCCGATCGACCAGTTCATCTCTATTGTGAAAGTAAATATAGTTAAAAAAAAAAAAATTGTGGTCAGTGTGGCGATAACTCAATCGCCGCACAAAAGAATCGCGATTCATAACAGAATAGATTTTTTCCCCACCAATCTCTAGTACATTAGTGCTTCAACACTTAAATCAGTGATATATAGAACACTAAATTTCTATACAATAATACAATACTATATCTCTAGGTTTTATGCTGCTTAAAACACGCTGGCGAATGCTTGATCGCGAGATCTTCTGTAAAGAGCAATATCGCGATAACGATATATCAGCATGGACCTGCTGTGAACGGGAATGTAAACGCCCTGTTACACTCAGCAGTGTTTGTTAATAAAGCAGCTAACGCATTATGATGTCGTACCTTTGAGAATGACATACATGAAGAAAGCGAGTATAGCAATAAAGGTCACAACCACCAAACAGCAGAGCATGGAGCAGATCCGCGCTGGCCACGGGCTCCTCCAGTATCTCTGCACCGGAGACCTGAAGCGCTGATAGCGAGCCCTAACGCGGCTCAGCCTGCTTTCCTCTGAAGCCGTGTGAAATGTGGCTTGGTGTGTAACGTCATCATTAGTCTCATTATTGTCATCTTCATCCCCTGAAAACGCGTCCGGAGCCCGATATCTCCGCCGCATCTTCGTTCGCGTCCAGTCCAAACTTTCGGCTCCTAATTTTCACCACTAGCCTTCTAGCTAAGTCGTTTACTATTCTCACTTCTTACAAAGTTAACCGAACTAAAACCTACAATGTATTAACAATTGTCTAAAAAACAGAAGAACAACGTGAACTGTTCATAATACTGTTATTAAGATTCACACTTTCCTTGCTTTCAAAACATCGCGGTTTACACTTCCGCATCCGCGACGAGTCCCACCCACCTCCATTTTTGCCTAATCAAAATCGCATATCGCTGCGCGTCGAACGCTCGATTGGTTCAAATGTCTGTCACTCAAGCTTGAGGCTTAAACTGCGTACTAGCCTTTCCGTGCAAGTGAGGTATGATTCAGCGTGAAAAAAGTGCAGAAGAGCGCTTTAGGCATGTTTGTTCCTGTTTCAGCTGTTTAAACTGTGCGAAGTAGGCTCATTATCTCGAACAAACATTTAGTTCAAATGTCGTTTTTTATATAATACAAAAGAGCAATTAATAAACAATATTGCTGTAGCTTCCACATTATTTCTATTAATCATAAACATAACGATATGACAATGCAATAATATATGCTGAATTATTTTTCAAATGAAGTCCCAAAATGTATTAACATATTAACCATCTTTCAAAGAAGGTGACATGTTCTTATATGATGTGTTAACGGTATTTCCACACAATAAAATTTTATAAATAGGATAAAAACATTTGCTCCTCATAGTTGAATTCCATGTAAAAAAAAAAAAAAAAAAAAAGGCTCACAAGGCTCACATCATTAATGGAACGTTATGTGCCAGATTATGGCACAGCACCAGACAAACCTGGCTGGAGAGAATTTAAGGAAATATTTGCAATATTTTAAATAAATAATATAAAAAATTATAAATGAATACATTTAATAATCTACTTCAAAATAAGCTACTAATAAACTACTTGCTCAATGTAAACAAACACCTGCACCAATAGATATTAATTACAAAAGCTAAACTGAATATTTTTACTTGGATTACTTAATATTTTCACTGCTGAAATAATAGCACTGAAGTTGTGTAAATGATTTTTAATGTGCTGGAGTTTTAAGACAAACCGTCATGTTTATCTGATCTACTTTTTCGATTTCTAATCTGTGATTCACTCTCTGATTACTGAACAGGAAGTGTATGTGGCTGACGACGCAAGAAGTACAACTTAGCACTTAACAAGGGATTAAATTAAGTTAAACAAAATTTTATTTCCTTGTATTAATAAAATAGACAGAGATTTTTGCTGTACAGACAGACAGACAGACAGACAGACATGCACGTGGGCTTCAACCTGAAATAATAACATTACTAATTACATTAAAATTGATTAGCTTATTTTTTTTTTAGCTTAAACGTTTTAACTATTTCTAAAACTCTTTTCCTGTCAAGTACCGGTCCGCTAGTATATATGGAGTGATGTCAGTTGATGTGCCAGATGGCATGTCTACAGACCCAAAAACATATACATACATATATACTGTATATTGTGTTTTCCCTTTTCTCTGATTATTAGAAAGTAATTGTGTCTAGATTATAACGCCACGGCCCAATTCATCTTTGATTCTTTCAGGTGCTGTGCCATCACTATTGTTATTGCTCACAGCAACAGAACTGTAGTATAGCAGGCCACAAATATCAGTTACACAATAAAGCTCAAAAGTATACAACTTTTTGGTAGTGTGATTTTCATGATCTGATGATAAGGTCTATATGTTTAAATAGTGGATGATATGTTAGTGTTGATTTAGTGCTGATTGCTTGGAGTAATTATCTGTCAGGCCTTTTATGACTCCTGGCATATAGGTATAGGGTTAATGATCAGTGTAGATTCAAGACTTATGAAAAGCAAATATTTTCTTGTTTGTTGTTTAGTAGTACGTGTGAGCAATGGAAAAAGATCATGTGGTCTGATGAGTCAATATTGACCCTATTTCAGAGCGATGGGTGTGTCAGTGTAAAAAGGGAAGCACATGAAGCGATGCCCACTGTACGAGTCTCTGGAGGAAGTGTTATGATCTGGGGTTGCTTCAGTTGCTCAGGGTTAGGTTCAGCAATGTTATGTGGCAATAAGATGAAGTCAGCTGACCACCTGAATGTACTGAATGACCAGGGTATCACATCTTTAGAATTGTTCTTACTAGATAGCACAGGCATATCCTAGGAATCATTTTTACACATAAACTGACCACCACATTTTTTCACCCTAATTAAAATTAAAGCTAAAGTAAGTAGAACAAAATATTAGAGTGTTTTTTTTTTTCTTGGCCAGGCAGTGTACCTAAAAAGTAAACTAAAAAGTCTTTATCTTTTGAGAAAAAAAAAAAAAAAACAGGACTTTTTTAAATTTCTCATGTGTCATTACACTGCTGCTATCTGCTGGCTACAACCTGTTACTGCTAATACAGTAAACAGCCATCTTCACAACAAATTTTGATACGCATTGTTAATCCTTACTAAACGCAAAGTAGCAGAAAACAGTACAGCATGAGTTTAGTTCCGGTTGCATAGTTTAGTTCAGATTTTTAAGTCTCCGCTGCAATTGCAAGATTTCTAAGACACATTTACAGGATCATTTGTAAAGGTAAAGAATAATATATCTTATATATAATAAAGTATCTTACAAAGGTGAGCACACCCTTCACATTTTAAGCAACCAATTTATTATATGTCCTCAAGGGACAATACTATAGAAATGACAATCGGATATACTTTAGAGTAGTCAATGTGCAGCTTGTATAGGACACAAAACTGTGTCCAAAGTGTCAATATATTGTGTGAGCGCTATTGTTATCTGGCACGGCCTTAATCCTCCCGGGCATGGAATTCACCAGAGCTGCACATGATGTTGCTGGGATCCTCTGCCACTGCTCCAATGCTGCTGGATGTTAGACACATGGCGCTTCGCCACCTTTTGCTTGAGGATGCCCCACAGGGGCTCAATAGGGTTCAGGTCTGGTGACATACTTGGCCACTGACAAACACATGAACATGATGAATAGGACATGTGACTTTGCACGGTTAAAGATGTACAGCTGTTATCACTTGCCACTATTGCCAGCACAGCAATTTTGACAATAATGGCTGAATGACTTTGCATTTCAGTAGAAATTCTAGAGGACAGTAATTTTTATTTTATTATTTTTTTGCTCAGCTCCAAAACATTATTCTTTGACTTGATACATAAATTGAATACAATAGTTATATGGGTATATTGGGTTACTTTTTTTATGCACATATCAAATGGGTGACTGAAGCCATTGTTCACTGCATGAATCTGCAAAAAATAATATTTAAATCAGTACTAATGATTGATTCATACAGCAGAAATTTCTTCTTAAATCACATGGGATTGTCTTCACAAGGTGTGCATTGTTCCCAGAACTTTCGAATTATTCACGTCGGCACCCTACGTATACTTTACGGAGGACTGACAACTCCTGAGCTACCATAATTTGATCATTATCAGACACCTTATCGTCCAGTTCCTGAAATGAAATATTCACAGATTTATTAGAACTTGGGTAAGTTGGATTTACAAATACAAATACTCACTGCAGGACATTTAAATTGGCTCCATACCCCAGTCTGAATTCTGATCAGCAGAGCTTTCTCCCTCCAACAATGAAGTGAAATCTACTTTTGCTCTTCACACCAGCCAGAGCTACAATTATTTTTTATATATGGAGCTAAAATAAAACTCATTGAAGGTTTGGCTGGTTTGTGAAAGTGATGTGATGATTGTTACTACGACTTTCTCAGACTTAACATTCTTCACATTGTCAGTTGTTAAAGATTTTGAGGAGTGTTGAGCAGAAATTCTTTAATGCCTCAGTGATAGCATTAAAGTCAGTTGGCAGTTTTGTTAGGCCTGTGTCTGTCTTGTTTTGGTCACAGGCTCAGCTATAAGTGATGGTTTAATACTCTGAGTAAATTCTGCATTATCTCCACTATAAGGATATTGACTATTTGGCCAAAACCCAATTTCTAGAGCCAAAATGGAGAAACTATCAAAATCATCTTTCTAAAAACATTTTTGAGACCGAAGCTGTTATTTCTTTTGAATTAGTAAAAGGTCACAAAACTGAAAGAACACTTTTGGATAGAATGTCTCTGTATGCTGTAGCATTACAAGTGAACTAAGAGGCCCAAACCTGTTCCAGCTGTCAATCTGTCTCTGCACATAAGGGACGTCCAGTTAAAAGTGACTGACTGAATGTTTCTGTGTTTTCATCATGTATACATGTGTTTAGCTGTAGTTTTCTTTTGATAACCTTATGCTTTATCTGCTGTTGAATACTTTTTGGATTGTTAACTGTGACATAAGTAGGTCGTACAGAGATATTTTGGTATTCTATAATAAAACTCCCCAATTCACCACGACGGAGTGTTTGACATCACATAAGTACATTAGAAGTATTAAATGAACTTTTGGCCGTAGATATCAACTGAAAATACTGCTGGTGTGTTCATTCTATTGAAGATAAAACAGTTTTGATGTCACTGAGGGGCTCTTATCCCACAGTGACAGTGTAGACAATAATCCGTGGACATGATGAAATAGCTTAAATGCTTGAATTAACTGAAAATAGAGACAGTGATTAATCAAAACACCTTAATTATGAACAAATGTTTATTAACAATCAACTGAAGCATCAGCTGAAATTGATTCATATTTTTTTTTGTTCATCAAACCCTGCCTTCTGCATTATGTATTATGGTTACACGAATTTGTCCTTGTTTGTTTAGACGGCAAGATGCCTGGGGCATATGAGCCGATCCTAGAGCACGAAGATGCAACTTAAATGCTGCAGCTTTTTCTTTTCAAGGGATGTCAAGCAGCTCGTGAGTGAGAAACAGAAAGTGTCGTTCGAGCAGAGCACTGCATTTGGTCATTAATGTACCGTAAATGTGCACAGCTAACATAAGCACCTCAGGACTCGGTTCACTCACCCTTATTGCTTTAAAAGCAATGGCATGTGTTGCATTTCTGACACGTGTTATACTTCACATTAGACACCATTCCTTTTGTGATAGGCAGACAGGCACGAACACAAGGAAAGCAGAACATTGAAGGGGTCTTCTTAGCGTCTTTGCTCTTACTTTATTCATTTATTATTATTTTTTTGTAATGAAGACATTATTTATTCATCGTTCAATAAATTCATTAGGTACACCTGTTCAACTGCATTTTAACAGAAATATCTAATCAGCCAATTCCATGGCAGCAACGTTATGCATTTAGGCATGTAGGCATGGTTCAAATCGAAGTTCAAACTGAGAACCAGATGATAGAAAAGCAGTCACAGTAACTCAAATAACATCAAGGTATGCCGAAGGGCAGCAGAAGACCACGCCAGGTACCACTTCTTTCAGCTTAAATTCCTATGATCTCACCAAACTTGTACAATAGAAAACTGGAAAATCTGATGAGTCTTGATTCCTGCTGACATTTGGACGGTGCGGTCAGAATGTGGCGTAAACAACATGAAAGCGTGGATCCATCCTGCCTGCTAATGGTGTGGAGCATATTTTCTTGGCACACCTCGGGCCCGTTAGTACCAACTGAGCATGGTTTAAATGCCACAGCCTACCCGAGTATTGTTGGTCCATCTCTTTATTACCGCAGGATAATGCGCCATGTCACAAAGCTAAAATGATTTCAAACTGTTTTCTTGAACACGACAACGAGGTCACTGTCACTCAAATGGCCGCCACAGTCACCAGATCCAAATCCAATAGAACAAATTAGGGATGTGATGGAATGGGAGATTCACAACATGAATGAGGCGCTGACAAATCTGCAGCAATGTCAATATGGACCAAAATCTCTAAGCAAAGCTTCCAGCACCTTGTCGAATCTACTGTATACCATCTATAATAGTATATGAATAAGAATAAGAATAAGAATAAGGCAGTTCTGAAGGCAAATGCGGGTCCAGACCAGTACTAGCAGGGTGTACCTAATGAGGTGGCTGGTGAATGTAGCTGCAAATGTGAATTGCATTACAGTGTATATCTGAGGGAAAATCTAAGACACGCTAATACTCATTAAAAACACAAGAACAATTTGGTACAATTCTGGTATTGTTGCTTTATTTTCCATTGATTCCAGTTTGAACAGTGTAAACCAAGGAATGCTATATGTTCCACTAACAGCCTAACACCCCGTCCAAGCTTTTTTTTTTTTTTTTTTTTTGGAGTGTAATGTGCAACCACAGACTATTACCGTTACGTGTGATGAGAGAGATATTTAGCACAGAGTGACCAGATCCACTTGTTTCACCACTGATCTACATAATACTGCGATACACTGTGACATCATAACATTAAACTGATATCAGAGGAAGCAGATCGTTCGGACAGTATGTACAATATCACAATGGATGGTCAATGTAAAAAATAAGGGGTTCACTTTTTGTAGCAAAATATCTGTATATTTAAAAAAGGATCCTTTTTTTTACTCAATGCAGTGTTTTTCTTTTGTTGTTGTTTTCTTTAAAAAGAAGAAAGTAAACAGTCCTTTCAACAGTTCACGAATATCACGAGAGAAGCCAAGCAGGAGACGGTGTGTTCGTGTGTGTGTGTGTGTGTGTGTGTGTGTGTGTGTGTGTGTTGACATACATTTATACACCGAGCTTCATGGATTACACTGAGCTTTGTGAATCGCTCGCTGGTAAGAAGGAGATTGTCCTCCATAGCACCAGTGACAGAGGCGGTCCTCCATAGCACCAGGTGTCTGTCTTCCCTCTCATCGGGCTCTCTTAAAGCTCCATGCAGTTCTCTTTTCAAGAAAAGTTCATTACGACAGCAGGCTAATAAAAAGCAAAGTGCGTTATCGGTTGCGTCCCATATCAGACAAACACTGCTCACGGGATAATTCGAACACCATAGTAGTCAAGCATGTGTGGACTGTCTGCTTTATTAGGAATCTTCTGTCCACTAGAGTCTCTGAAAAAGCGGTTCATATAGAGCCACATCCACTTGCAGAGTGCAATAGGTATTGACTGCTCAATTCCAGTCTTCTTCTATGCACTGCAGGTGAACCAGTTCCAAGTGCAATTAAAAAGAAACAAAAAAAAAAAAGAAACTTTTTTTTTTTTTTTTAGCTCCTATTTAAAATTTTGGAACTAGCACAAGGTGCAACAAATAATTGTAAACTATAAACTGTAATAATTGGACAAAGCCCGCCTTCTTAACAGATGGTGGCCACTCGGAGAAGATGAAGGTTCTGCCTGTCAAAGCTGTTCCTCCCACTCCTTCGGACGGCATCGGCGCGGCGGAAAGGGTGACTGCGCAGGTCTGCAAGGGCAACACAGTGACACTTAGACACTTCACAGCCTGGACTAGATTGCAACCTCCAGGAGTCTGAGTCCATTACCAAGAACGTGAGTAATACAAATTATTACCATTCTGCCAAATGTGATTTTTGACCTGGGGCTAGATTTTCAATAAGTTCAGTTATAAATATCTGGACCCGAATTGAAATTTCATTTTAGTCTTGATGACCAATCACGTCCAAATCCTTCTTGGTTATTGACTTAGATCGTGGACGTGACTCCAGGAGACACATTTGTAGTTAAAATTCAACAATTTCCATTTGTGCATGCATGTCATGAAGAATGGATGAAATGCCATGAACAGAAGATAGGATTCATGCAGGGATATGAACCTGTAGACATCATGCTCAAAATAACTGAGAATGCATAAGAACATTGGGAAACGATAAACAAAACAAAAATAAAGGGACAGATATGAAAAGGGATGGGGGTCACATGGGCGAGAGAGAGAAAAGCCACCTTTCTGAGGGAGAGAATTTAATTTAGTAATGGAAGTCCTCGGAGTGGGTGGGGTCACAGAAGAACCGCGAGCCGCGCTTGGCTGATCGTGCGGTAAAGGGGACGGTCTTCAACACTGTGGCAAAACAACATCCAATCACAACACAGGAATACTAAGAATGTTTGAAAAAAAGTGCCGAGGTTTTATACTGTGCGAGTCCTGATCAAGGATCTGTGTATATTCCCAAGCTGACGACTTGCCTACACTTTTCTCCCCATGTGCTTTTCCTCACAATTCCCACCCATAAGGTTTCCCTTATCACACAATAACCACCTTTCAGGGATCCTGAAGGCGAGCACTAACTTCCTATCAGGCACATGAAGCCAGTCAGCTGCTCAATCTTTTACACACAGCTACCCATGCTGCATCACACCGCAGTCTAAACACACTTTCAGAGGAACACACTATCTTCACTTTTCAGCATACATAAGTTCACAGAAGCCAAAGAATTTTGCTCTGAATGACAGAAGAGAGTGAATATGCCGTCTCTCCTGACTCCTGGCTCGGAACCATACATGGCTGGTGCACATTTGGGATTTGAACTCACACTGTTCCTGACAACAGAGTGAACGTTTGTCTGCACTATATTTAGATAGAAGTGAATGCCCATGACTGTTACTTTTTTTTTTTAATGTCTTTTTTTAATCTGTTAATGATTAGATCATGCACTATTTGAAGAGGTTGTTATGTTTTCTTTTAAAGGACTGTTTTAAATTCGAATCAGGGGAATGAACGCGTACTTCCTCGTTTCCAAAACTAGTCGCTGATCTCTATGAACTATCAATATGTTTTTTTTTTTTTGTTTTTTTTTCCATGATCACTGTAAGGTGGACATGGAGGTCATGAAAGACGTGATGTAATGTATTGGAAGGGGTTTTGGTTGTCAAATGTGGCTTGGAGAAACCCTTTAGTCATAGACAAAAAGGGTTTCAAAACGTATTTAAAAAAATATATATATATTTTCAATACTTTATGCCACATAGATTGTTCGATTTGTTTATTATGACTTCATTTAGCAATATTAGTATATGCTTAAAGGTAAAGGTACGTACTGGTACTGGTTAGTCTTTAATCAGGTTTTTACTGGATAAAAAAATTTTCACATTTGCCACAAAAGTCCCATTGCACAGGATGTGGTGTGGAACGTGAATGAATTCGATGTCTCAAACACCAGAGGTCATTACCTACTTGGATTTTCTCTCTACATTCTCAAAATCTGCCGGTTGCTTCGCTTACGCTAATGACCCATCCTGTAAAATTTACAATGCGCCAATGGTGTCTTCTTTTCTAAACCACTTATATTTCCTGAAATTTCTTCTGCCATTGACTCTTCTTTCTTTTGTTGTCGTTCACCTGTAGCTGTACATGGTCATATTCGGCCCTATTGCTGTATTAATGCACCTGGAATGTTACTTCTAGATTGCGCTGAAACTTCATTTTGCATTTAATATCCAGATTGTATCATTGAAGTTACACTAGTCCACTTTTCCTTTTCATTCATTCATTCATTACTTTCTTTCATTTTTTGTAAAAATAAATTTTTTTTTTGCTGTTTATTGTTCATTAAAAAAAAATAAACATTTACTAATAATTTATACTTCTTTAGTAGAATCATGTCATATAATATGCATTTAATATTATTATTCTTGTAATATTACCTGCACAAAAAATACATGTTTTTGTATTAGTATAATATCTGCGCATTCTGCACCTTAGACTTGTCTCATGTGGTTGAAATTAAATCTTAATTAATTAATTAGTTTGTTTACAATTTGATTTGCACAAACATCCTCCTATTTGGATACATAAGATGCATGAAGGTTGTATATGAGGGCTATGTACAGTACATTGCTCCCAACACCGCATTCTTTCATCCTTTGGCTCCACACGTTAATCTGTGTTCGAGCCGCACCTGTGATAATATCTTCGATGGCCCCGTCCTTGCCCTCGTAGACATGGCGGCTGTCCTTGCCCTGCCTCTTCCTCAACTCGGCTATCAGCTCCTGCTGCTGCCTCTTGCCTTTATGAGATGGGGACTAGTGGAGGAGAAAAAGGTGTAAGTTGCATTACAAGCATACAGAAAAATATACAATATAATACAAGTACACATGATAGAAGTATAGAATACGTTTTCAGATTTGTGTACACTGTTATGAATTAACACTAATATGCAGTGGGAAAGAACAATTTTTTTTTTTATAAATCACTCAACATGTATCACTGATTTATGAGAATCAGGCACGGTATGGTTTCAGATGGTAAAGGTTATGACTGCGTTGCTGGTTGCTTGATTCTGATTTCAAGTCAAACTTGCCTGCTGTCCCTCCTGCTCCTCCATCATGGCCTCCTGTTCCAAACGCTTCTCCATCATCAGCTGCTCTTGCTTTTTCCTTTGCTCATTTTCCTCATCTGCTTGCTGAAGAATGAGAGATAAACCGACCGTGATGCAGAGGTGGGTGTGAATGCATTCAGATGATTAAATGATTGTTGCTACTGTTATTATCGTCATTATACTGTATATGATATCAGATTAGATGGCGTGAGAAGCTCTTAGGCACCCTGTTGGCAAAATATAGGAGGAAAAAAAAAACACCAAACAAAAATGATCAGACTCACCCTGTATGCCTTGACAAAGCGCACGAACACCGGGAAGAAGACGGAGGGAGGCATGGTTTTGGGGCTTTCACCAAAATACTTCACAACTTCATCGAAAGCATCCTGTGTGAACAGACACCATATTACTATATTATAACTGCCGCATATCCTCCAGTTTTCCACCTGTCATTCTCATTCCTGCACTATTTTCTGTCGTTCATGACCAGGTATTGTTCTGCCACAATGCTTTTGAATTTTTACATCTGAATGGTCAGAATGTGTTCGGTACACATAAGCAACATTTAGCAATAAATAACAGAAAAGAAGGACATACAGGTATGATTATTTTTTTTGAAATAGTGAGATTTTCTGTGAAAAGATAGTATGTAACATTTTTAAAGAAAGAGCTCCCAGTGAGAAGACTTGGTAACAGTCAGTGAGTTGAAAAATCTTCATGATGGAGGAGTGTATGTTTGCTTTGCTTTTCTGTAACCGACAGCATAACTTGATTAAACATTTATATCTCTTATCATGTAAGAAAAAGCAATGACTTGTTTCTTGGAAGGTCTACAACTAGGGACGCACCAATACCATTTTTTGTCTGAGTACAAGTACTTCCGTTTGGATACTTGCCAATACCCAGGGTTGGATTGGTAATCTGGCATACCGAGCATTTTCCTGGTGGGTCAATAAAATATATTATTATTATAATTATAATTATAATTATTATTTTATTTATTTTAAATTTTGCCAAGGACTGCCCCATCATGCAGGAACAATCTTCTATACTGACAGCGTAAGCCAAATCGTCGTCATAGGCAGAGCAATTAAATACCTCCCTCTATATAAAAACTTTCAGGTGTGAGCAATAGCAAGCGCATGCGCAAGGAAACTAACAGTGAACTAACAGTTTTAAGTTGCTGGTTTGTCAAAAAAAAGAAAAAAAAGAAAAAAGAGAGCAAAGAAAGATCTCTTCCCAGTAGGAGGAACGCTATTTACTAACTCTGGAACAACCAATCCAAATGTATACAGATGCATTTACAGTATACAAAGTCAATTTGATCATATTAAACTACAATTACGAATTGAGGTATGTAATGCATGTTGTTTTGGTAAGTCCCTGCCCTTAAAATGATTGTGAAACTATCACGTTATCCTTGGCCCAGGGTGGGGTATGTGCTCATTGTCCTCAGATAACCCCTACATGGGTGGTGATCTCAACTCCCCACAATGCTGAACACAAAGTTACATCATTATTTCAGAGATAAGGTTTATAACACAATAGCCTGTTTGCATTTATCAAATGAAATAAATGCATGTACTGTCACAGAGCACAAAATACATTGGAATATTGCTGTGTGGGTGAAAACAGTTTGCGATGTCTATCGAATAATAATCTCCGAGAATGGCCTTACACCAACTTATTGATTTATTTTTTTTTTTAGCAACCTCTTCATTTTATTTATTTATTTATTTATTTATCTATCTATATAGTTACACAAATTTCCCCCTTAATTTATTTCTCCCTACCTTAAGGCATTATCCTATCAAAAGACTGTAACCAATCAGGAAGGTAGAAGGCAGCCACGTGCCCCATGTGAGACATGTGAGCCCAGCTGATCACGGCTCCTCACACCGCTGCTCATGTACCATTAGAGGGCGGCATAACAATCTTGGATTGTTGTTGCCTATGTGAACTCACAGACTGTTTAGTGTTGCTATGATTGATGTAAGTGTGCACCCA
Source organism: Clarias macrocephalus (assembly GCA_011419295.1). Taxonomy (NCBI): domain Eukaryota; kingdom Metazoa; phylum Chordata; class Actinopteri; order Siluriformes; family Clariidae; genus Clarias; species Clarias macrocephalus. The sequence goes on from JAAGKR010005622.1 coordinate 29,223, forward strand.
TGAGGGTTTCTCACTAATTGTAAATCTATCATCCCCTTCTGTAAGTGTCCATTCTCCAGTATCCAAAATTAGCCTGGAAATCACAACTTAGCTATATTGTTACGCTTAAGTCTCTGCAGATACAAGGTTCATAATGCCTGAGGTATGTCCAGCTGATTTATTCGTACCTGTGAGATTCTAGCATCATCCTGTAGTTTTTTCAGCCTGGTCTCGTTGTGGTGAATAAAGTCCTTGAGCAGCGAGTTGTGGCCGTGCATGCTGTACTCACGGCGCGTCAGATCCATCCCCCTCTGCAGCTCCCTGACGTCCAGCAAAACATTCTCCAGAGACACTAGACAGGCAGAAATTATATATATATATATTTAAACTTCCATTCAAACAGAAAGATGCAATATTCAACATGAAATTTGGATAACTTTTTATTTGAACGGCGCCCAGTTAAGGACACAAAACTGATTTTTTAAAATTCATTTTAAATGGCAGGGGCCTTCAAATTTTCAAATGAATCACAAAGTATTGCAAAATTATATATTCAAGAATATATTGTGTGTTTTCTTCGAGTCACAAGATAATTAAGAAACTTGTTTGTTTTATGAGTGTCACTGTCAGATGATGCAGTAAGGTTTGTACATTTGATGTTAGATTTAATAAACTAGACCTCTTCCATTTTCTTTGACATACTGTAAGCCTTCGGCATTGCATTACAAAAGATTTATGCAATTTTAACAAAAGTGTTATGAAAGACCAATTTTTCAAACTGTAGTTGCTAATTATTCAGATCAATGTTAGCCTATGTGTTGATCTCTGCTTCAAATCTGATTGCATATTTGATTACTGATAATATACCCATTAAATAATTCCATTATTCCATAATTATCCAGCAATATAAGTAGTTTATTGTAATTCAAAACAGCTATAAGAAACAAAACAAGGAACGAATGTGTATTTTAATAATAATAAAATAAAAAGATTTTATACTCAATATTTCTGTTTATTTAAATATGTACTTGGAGGATCAGTCTCTCTGTAAACCTCTAATTCCTGATTAGGTTAACGTTGGTCTTCTGTTTACACAGAAATTTGGATTTGGATTTGCTTCTTCAATCACAAAGCTGATTTTGGGTGTTCTTCCTACAATTTTTGATTTTATTTATTCACATTGGCCCAGTCTCTACAGGTCTGGATGACCTAACGAGTGAAAGCAAATCAAAAGCTAACCTAGATAAGCTAGCTGGTGTTGTCAATTGTTATGATTTGATATTCTGCTATGTCTATTCAAGTTAATTTAGGTCTTTATTTGCCACATATACCTTACTGCACAGTGAAATCCTTTCTTCGGGTATAACAGTGTAACTGGGTTTAGCCATGATACGGTGCCGCAGGAGCAGATAGGGTTAAGGGCCTTGCTCAAGGGCCCAACAATGGCGACCTGGTGGAGCTGGGGCTCGAACCACCAACCTTCCGATTAGTCACTCTGTGTCTTAACCCTTTTATCACATTTCTACATGTTTTATTCACTCTTGCATGATATGCATATTATACTGTACATGCATTCGTAATATTTTACTTTGTTAATCTGTTTATCTTATTTCATGGGACCTTAAATGAAACGTGTACTTCCTATAAAGACTGAAAGATTATGTTCAGCTGTAGCATGACGCAACAGATGGGATCTGGGTCTGTATCACTGATACATTTGCTTTTCAAACTGCTTTTCTTTGCTGCTCGGAATTCCCTGCATTTAGCCGGTCTTTTCATTGCTGCATGTTATTTTTCTTTTGATGATAATAAATAGAGTCTTACCAGCAGCAGCTTTCTCTACATAATGAAGTTCGTTGTGGAACATGCTGACAGCAGCGTATTTCTCCCTCACCACATTAGCGATGTAGTGCAGAAGGGTCTGCTTCCTGTCTGTGGATTTGGTGTCTAGGAGCTGTGATTAAACAAAAGAAAGAAAGAAAGAAAGAAAGAAAGAAAGAAAGAAGAAAGATTTCAAACATCATTTCATATCTTTAAGTTTGTTTCATTCATTGGTCAAGAATAAAAGAAAAAAACTTCTTCCAAGTGCGTACAAAAATAACCCTAGTGCTCAATAATTAGATATGTAAAACATTTTATTTATCACCCATGGCATTTTTTTTCTCATTTGGTTTGCTGATCATGTTATCCAGGACTGCATCTCCGTGCTTTGGTGCAGTTTGTGCCTCGTGGTAATGATGCTTTATGTAACAATCCACTTTCATGAGAAATCATAGTTAAATTACAGCAGTGAAACGCTGCAAAGGCGTGGGTCACAGAGACTCAACGCAGTATAGTAGCAGAAGATCTAAACTCACCAAATCTAAACTCTGAAGCTTGTAGCCATACACAGCTCCTCTCTTACTGCTGTTCATATAGTTCCCCAGAGCCAGAATGATCTGATAAAAGGAAGAGAAATAAATGCACATAGTGACATAGGGAGTTTAGAGTGTCTCGAAATAAACTCTAAATACAAGCTCTGTATAAAGAGGAAAACTTACTTCGAGAATCTTCTTCAACTTCTGGGAAGATTTAATGGACACCGATGCAGCAATGATTGCATGAAGTTGCTAGGAAAAAAACAAAACGGATGTTGGTATAACTATCCGTATCCTTTCGGGATTTAGAACAGGATGCACTTCTTGTAATCTAGTCGTCATCTTCTCCTTCATGTACGTGCTTTATACTCTTTCGTCTTGTCCCTCCAGCCATTATGTCATCCTCCCATATCAAGATTATGGCGTGGTGTTTCATCATTATGCCCTATACAGTGTTTAACCCATCATATATCTTGTCCTCCGGCAGGTCGTCCATCCATCCCTTTATCCGTCTCTTCTTTCAGCCACCCTGTACACTGTCGTGTTATTCATATTTTCTATTATGAAATTTTTTTTTTTTTGACTGCTGTGCATTTATCCATCCACTAATGGTTTAATTCATTGCTACGCACTGATCCATTATCATCTCAGTGCATCCATCCACCTTCCATCTATTTTCATCTTCCATCTGTACCCATTTATTCAACTTTAGTAACCGCTTTTTACTGGTCAGTGGTGCGGCGAATCCAGAGCCGATTCCAGAAACACTTCGGGTGGGAATACAGCCTGGCATGCTACTTCATCTAAGGGCACCAAGCACACGCATATTCATACTCACTCATTCCTTATACCACCTTATCCTTTATACAGGGTCGCGGGGGGCCTGGAGTATGTGAACCTGTGAACTGAGCCTGGAGCCTGGAGCCTGAACCGGGCCATAAGGTGGTGTACACGCTAGATGGGCTGCCAATCCATTGTAGGGCACACATAATCTGCATGTCTGTGGACTGTGGTAGGAAACTGGAGCACCCAGAGGAAACCCACCAAGCACGGGGAGAAAAAGCAAACTCCATGCACACAGACCCAAAGAGGGACTTGATCCTGGACCCTGAGGGTTCACTTATTTCTCTTTTCATGTATCTTGTTCTACCCTCCATCAAACTCCTTCTATCTACATCTAGGCATTTGACAGAAGCCCTTATCCAAAAGGACTTACATTTTTATCTCATTATACATCTTAGCAATTGTGGGTTAAGGGTCCAACAGTGGCAACTTAGTGGTTATGGGGTTTGAACCTGGAATCTTCTGAACTATAGGCCAATGCCTTAACCACTGAGCTACCCCTGCCCCCTTACTCCTTACCGCCTCCATCTATGCTAATAAAAGTACCACCTTCTATATATATATATATATCGCTCGACCCCTCTCACCGGTGTAAGCATCTGCAGGCTGTCAGTAAAGTTGCCCATGAAGGCCATGATGGTCATTCTCTGAGGCAGCCGTTCGATCTTGCTGAACATCATCATGAAGCGGTCCTCATCGGTCAGTTCCGCCAGGGGCCGTCGCTCCCTCTCATACTGCCGCAACGTCTTCACCTCTGTTTCGGTTGGCAAGAAGCGCATCAGGCATTCTGCAAAGTCCACAGGCACGGTGCGCAGATCGAACCTAGCAAAGAAAGAAAAGGAATTGGATCTTCTGGATATTCTGACCAAATAATAATAATAAAAAAAGTATGTGCTCATGTAATGATAGTTTGGTTGTCTTCTGAGGAGGTGTGCAGAGGAGTATACGCACGACTGAATTGCTTTGCAGATCTCCTCAGGGCTCTTCCCTGCTTTGCGTAGTGTGATGGCCAGGTTTTTGGCCCTGTTGGCCTCCAGTAGTGACACTTTACTGGGGCATTTTTGCGGTGCCTTCTGCTTGCTCATGGTCATATCCACCGAGGGACCCTGGGCTTTGGTCTTAAACATCTCCTCAAACTCGTCCACGTTCAGGTCCTGGCAATTACAGACAAATGAAAGCATGACAAATCACATCAAATTAAATTCGATGTGACTGACCTATTTTACTTGTTAAGTTATGAAAGGAAGGAGTTTATTACATATTCTCTTTGCTAACACTTTGCTGGGCAAACCATTATCCGACCAGGCAGCACATTAGAGCATTCACATGTCCAGTTGGTAACCTAATGAATTTATCACTTGTCCACCCCTGGAGTATCATGTTGATTTAGGTCATGACCTGACATGTAATAATAGGATTTAAGCACTTTGGTAAACGTCCCAGATGACTTATTACCTCTAAAATCCTTTCATCATCAATCTCATTAAAGACAGTGCCATTGATCTGATTCGGTTTCAGAGCCACCCAGTTAAAGACCGGCATCCGGAACTTGGTCTTGATTGGCTTTTTAATCTTTACCGCTGGAAGAGAAAAAAGATGCACATGTGACCATCAGACAGTTGGAATTCAGTTTTATACAGTATGTCGATCCGTACATATTTTCTCATATTTCATACGTATTTCCATAACATATGATTCTATAAAGCTGATTTGTGACAATTACCATCGTTAAAAGCGCTATACGAATAAAATAGAATTGAATTGAATTTTATATGTATACACACAAACACGTACAAAAATGCAGGTTATTTTTTGTGGCCACAAAACAAAGAAATGAAGACAACAACAAAGATCACCGAAACAGAGGAAACCTACAGAAGAGCTTGATTGGTCCATCTTTGAGGGCAGGAAGGAAAAGAAAAAAAGTAGATAATAGCAGAAATGTTTAGAGTAAAACAAACAGGTAATTCAAGCAAGCAAAAGCCAGAAAAACGGTCAAAAGTAAAGGAAATAAATGTGCTAAGGATTAGAAACAGAAATAAATAGCTTGGCCTTTTTTAGACGAGATAAACAGGCTTAACATATACATACTGTACAGATGCTGTATATTACATTACACTACATAGTACATACCTGTTAGACCAGAGTTGAATATGACTGTGGGTGTGCCACAGCCAGGGAGGGGAGGGGCTATAGGGGGTGGAGGTGGGGGAAGTGGGGTGGACAGCTCCATGGCCCGCCCAAGAGGAGGGGGTGGAGGAGGGGGCGGAGGTGGAGGAGGAGGAGGTGGGGCAGTGACAGCTGAGGGTCCGTTAGGTACTGCATGACAGGAATAATATATTATTTATAAAACCGGCTTAATTCAATTCACTGAGGTATAATAATAATAAACGTAAAATATAAAACTGCTAACACAATTAAAGCCTTTTTTTAATGATGCAATAATATTTTTAGTGTTCTATTAACGTAAACTGTCAAGTATAGAAAGATAAAAGAACTCTAGCTCATTTGTCTGCTATGTTTTACTCACGGGTGGAGTCAGGCATGGGTGGTGGTGGAGGAGGTGGTGGCGGGGGTGGCGGAGGAGTGGCCATCTTCCTCAGGGTTCCAGTTTGTGAAGCTGATGTGTATGAGCTGCTGGCACCTGCGCCAGCCTGGACCATGGCATCCGGGCATGGTGACAGAGGCATGGGCTGAGGGGGAGAGGGAAGAGGGGAGGTTTCTCCTTCACCATCTCCCTCTCCCCTCACCTGGATCTGCAGACTACCACGCCGCTCAAGCTCGTGAATCTTCTTCTCCAGCCTGGACTGCTTCTGGATGGCTTCATCCTTTTCACGCACTACGCGCCGGAGCGAGTGAACCTGCGAACTGGCGTCCCTGTACACAGCCTGGATAACAAAAGCAAATAGATCAATTAAAATCATTCAATCAGAACATCAATTGATGTGACTGATGTAAATAAAATGCAGTGAAACCTCGGATTGCGAGTAACGTGGTTTACGAGTGTTCTGCAAACCCAGCAAAGATTTTTAATAAGTTTTTAATCCGAAACCGAGCAAATATTAGTTTATGAGCGCCGAGTATCATGTATCACGCATGCGACTCTTATTTTGACACCGAGCGTCACTCTTGCGCTGCGGAATTCTTTCAGTCTCTCTTATGTGTGTGCGTGCGCGTAATTTGACGCCGACACACACACACAAACACAAACATAATTTGACACCTGACACACGCACAGATGCTCTCTCGCCTTTTCACCCCCTCCCCTGCTTCACAAACACACAGAAACTCTGCTCTGTCGCGATTCTTTTCAAAGGTAAGGTGCTGGTTCATTTGTTTTTTGTTTTTTTTTACTTTACTGCAGTGATTCCCTTAGTATGCTCACGCCAGTGTCAGAGAGATTTCTTTTTTTCCTGTTATAACGGTGTTTCCGCTGTGTTTATGTGTGTGTCCATTTGTTGTGCAGCTTAAAAATTTATTCCGTTACTATGCGCTCACGCCAGTCTCAGAGAGATTTATTTTTTCCCTGTTAAAATGGTCTTTCCGTTATGTGTGTGTGTGCGTGTGTGTATGTTGTGAAACTTAAAAAGCGAGGTGGGGAGAGGGAGGAGGAGTGTTACTGTGTAAAACGAGGCGAGGGAAGGGGCTAATTCCACACACACACACACACACACACACACACACACACACACACACACACACACACACGGCGCCTGCGCGCACACTTATCTGTCAGGATTTTTTTTGTACTTTTTTTTTAAGTGCAGATTAATTTGTTTTATTTTAATTTTATTAATTATATTTATGGGAAAATGATGATTTGGTTTACGAGTGTTTTGGAACACAAGCCCACTTCCGGAACGAATTATGCTCGTAATCCAAGGTTCCACTGTATATATATATATATATAAAGCTACATTATTAGTTTTAGTAAGTATTTTTTATGTTCTCCAAATGTCCAGGATGGAAAAGAAAGGCTAAAAATAACAATAATTCCCCAACATAACACATTCATGATCATTAGCCTTGACTGTAACTACATATATAAAATACACTACAGTACATAGATTTTTTTTTTTAATCCAGAGAAGTAGTCCTAACTCAATTTGGAGATTTATTTATTTATTTATTTATGTCACTTAGCCCTCACCCTAAGGGAGTCCAGCTCCTTGTTCTTCTGCATCAGTTGCTTTTCCAGCTCTACGATCTTCGACATGGCCTCATTCTCTGTGTCCAGCAGCTTGTCTGTCATCTAGCAAAAGAGAAATAACAGACGCCAATAACAGGGTTAATTTCAGAATGCTGTTCATAATGCTTTCCTTCACAGAGGAAGAAAGGGATTACATCTACAGATAAGAAATGCATTAATATTCTAGTGTTTTACTGATCTGTCCATTTGAATGTTATTTTCCAATCAGACAATTCATCTTGCAATAAGTATAGTGACTATATTTGATTGTCAAAGTGTAGTCAATGTTAACAGACATGCCAATGTGCAAAACAGTGGACTTATTATATACAAAACACTATGCAAACGGTCAAATCTGTTTTACTTATTACTTACTTCTATGACACACTCATGCATATTCACTACCTTGTTTAGATTACATGTAGTATTGGACTGCAATTTCCCATCTTTCAAAGTTAAAAAGACATCATCACAAGGTTTCTTTTGGAATCCACATCATAACAGATGTTAGATGTTAACACTAAATGTTACAGTATACATGCTTAATATATTAGACCGACTGAAATAATAGCCCTTGCAATCTTAAGAAAAATAAACACACACAATATTATAAAGAAGCATGTCTTGGGCTGAGTTCTTTCTATCCCAGACTATAGATTCCTACAGCTTGTCACTGGTTATGGTTATAAATGCACCATATGTTGGATTTTGTATTTTTCTGCATTATACTGTACATGTATATACATTGTATTAACATGGTGGTAAAGACAGAGTGAAAAAAAAGATTTATTTTTCATACATGTGACAAACTCTCTTCCAGCTCCTCCACTCGTTCCAGCGCAGCATTTTTGGTTTCGGCGTCCTCCAACAGTGTGCCCACATCGAACAGGTTATCTAGGTACGCCTGGATCTGCACCTGTAGCTTATCACTCTCTGTGTGTTTCAGCCTCTACACACACACACGCAAAGTGAAATTTATGAGTGTTTCTGGTGGATTAGGCTCTGAAAATGTTTCATTGTCTGGGTTCCTAGTGGACTATCGACTGGCACGTGGCACTCTCACCACAATGAATATAATCAAATATAACATAATATAATCAAAATATGAGTTGTAATATACTGTAGTGTCTTACTTCCAGATAATCATCCAGCGCAAGCTTGGTGAAGTCGTACTGAAGGTGAACTCGAAAATTCATGTCTTCTACAGAGTGCACGACAATGTTGATGAACTGCATGCATGCCACCTACGAAGGAATGGCACGACTCATTAGTGGTGCAAATGAACACGGAAAGCCATTAGGATGAGAGGATTCTTACATTAACCCACCATGAAATCAATATTGTTGTCTTCGTTTTTAAAATCCTCCATTAGCTTCTCAAACCGCTGGGACTCAGAACAGACCTAGAAGACCAGAAATTGAGTTTAGATCAAACAAAAACATCATTAGCTTCTAATCCTGAACACAAAAAAATGTTCAAAAACATTGCTACATTAATAAACGGAGCAAAAAAAAAAAATGGAGTTGATCTGATGGCTCGAGTACCTCTTTGAAATGGTCGAAGGCAGCCAGGATGATCTCATGCCCTCCTCTCACGAGACACACAGCAGCCAGCAGCTCCAGAACCAAGGCTTTGGTCCTAGTCAGTACAAGACACACATAGACCGGACCTAATTAGCTCCTGTTATTATCAGGAAGCATGTTCTAACGTACGTCATCGTGAACTGGGCCCAACCAATCAGCCGTGCACCGGCCTGCAAGTCACAGGTCCTTATTAGTTTAAGGCCTGGTTGTGGCTGTGGCCACAATGGGATCCACTGATTTCCACTGGTGTGCAGTAGTGATGGGTCGTTCATGAATGATTCGTTCTTTCTGAACGAGTCTTTAACATGACTCAGAAAAAAACGAGTAGTCTCGGAAAGTGATTCGTTCATTTTCTACTGGGTGCGCATGCGCAAATCATCGCGAAACCTTTGTAGGTTATGTACAGGAAACAGAATTGAGCGATTCTTTCTCAATGACTCTTCTAGTCCGAGTCGTTCGTTCTTTTGTCACATGACTCCCACAGACGCAATGCAATGCAATAGTTTCAAAAGAACGAACGACTCGGACTATCAGATATGAGAGGTGAGCTGCTCATTCTGTTTATCATAATATGTCCTTAGCTGCAATGTAATATTTTCATTATTGGAACTATAACCAGGAGGTGCAGTGGTTGGCACTGTCGCCTTGCACTGCCAGGGTCCGGGTTCGATCCCCGTCTCTGTGTGCATGGAGTTTGCATGTTCTCCCCGTGCTTGGTGGGTTTCCTCCGGCTACTCCGGTTTCCTCCCACAGTCCAAAGACATGTAGGTTAGGCTAATCGGCGTTCCCAAATTGCCCGTAGTGTGTGTCTGTGCCCTGTGATGGATTGGCACCCTGTCCAGGGTGTACCCTGCCATGTGCCCTAAGTCTCCTAGGATAGGCTCCAGGCTCCCCGTGACCATGAATACAGCTTTAAGCGGTATAGATGAGTGAGTGAGTGAGTGGGAACTATAGCCAAAATTTGTATATGTAGACGTGTTGGGGGACTGTTTATCGAAAATAATTTTATTTTATTTCTGATCAAAAGAACGAAATGAACTAAATGACTCAAAAAATATTTATTCATTTTTTATTGTTTATTGAACTGGATTCAAAGAACCGAGTCACTAAAATAATTCAAAATTCCCGTCACTAGTGTGTTGCAAGGTGATCAGAAGTATTTCATTTCAGTGTCTTAGTTTGCTAATTCAGGGTAAAGCGAGTCAGCGTGCTTACTATATTTAGCTATTTAGAACTAGAATAGACTGTTAGCAAACACTTCAACCGAGAAAGAAAAATCAAAGCCATTCACTGCCACAGAAAGTTGGACCAGTCACGGCTTCCCATTATATAAATGCATATTACATTACATTACAGAACTCCAAATGGTGACTAAAATGGTCGCCAATTCACCTAATATTTTTATTTTGTGACTAGTTTTACCCAGACCGTCGAAAAGGCATGTAGTGATCTTTAATTCTGCCCCTGTTACTGAACGCAGCCCTCCTGTACTATCATGTGTGCTCCTGTACTCTTCTGTTTTGTCCACAGTGAATGTATTTTGACGCTAACAAGCAGTTGGTGAAATGAATTGCTAAAAAAAAACGGAAGAGATTAATTTCAATTACATTTTTTTCTTTATTAATGGCATCATGTATTTCCTTTTTTAATCTTGGTAGGTTCTGAAACTCGTCAGTGACGTGCTGTCAGGAATGAAGGATGGCAGACCAGGTATAACTGCAGTAGGGAAGACTTTTAATAAAGAAAACCAAACACAAGAACCAAACTGATCCTTGCAGTGGTAAAACTCAGCATCCGAACATTAACAACAACAGGTAAAATATCACGTGTCTTTACTTCCCCTGAAAAGGGAATGAAAAATTTCTCATTAGTCATTGCGTCTCGGAGGGCAAAAAAAAAAGGAGCGTGAAAAAGGATTTATTCATTATCATTATTATCGAGGATGACATCATATTAATAGGGCACAATAATTTATATTTTTATTTAATCGAGAAATATTTTAAAATCATAAATAATAAAATAATAAAATCTCCTTGCATCTTGTAAATTAATGAATTTTTAAAAAAATAACTTATACATGTACCAATAGTATGTGTTGTATACTGGTATCAGTATTTGTTTCAATAAATATTCAATATTTAATGTCCATAGTGTAAAATCTCCACAGCACCAGCACTGAGAAGTATCCGTGGTGCTCATGTTACCATGGTAACGCACGGAGGAAGTGAGGTTTGCGCTGGTGACGTTGCAGGCTATTCCGAATGGTGGAGTTTTGTCAAGGGAAGTTCCCTTCACCGTCTTCCCTACACATGGAGCAGGGAGTAGGGGGTAGGGGACACCCTGTGACGTATACTTCGGAATGGATCGCGCAAACAACAACGCACAAACGTAACAAGATTCAGGTGTAGACAATTAGGAGTATAGTGTCTATAGTGTACTCTGGGAGCTGATGTCAAATTAGTTGAGTTCTACCACCACTGTGCAACACATGTGCTTCCTAATACATGTAGCGTAGCTTTGCCTGTCCATACTCCTCTCAGTTAAATCCCATCAATACAGAGATTGAATTGACCAGTGAAATTTCTCAGGTAAATTCATCCCAGTTGGTCTCGGTCATTATTATCAGATAATCCTAGCAAAGCACAGCTAACTGAGTTTCTTGTACCCACGGCTCCAGTTCCAATCAGGCTGGCTACACGGGTTATGTCAAGGGGTAATTTTGGATCCTGAAATTTGATTGGCACCTAAATATTTTGGATTTAGGATCCAAAGGCAGATAAAGATTCATATTCGTCTGGAGTAAAGAGTATTTATTCTGTTTGGCATATTGTTTTAATGTATCTTACCTTGGATTTTTGTTGTTGAGGCTCAGAGCAATTTCATTTACTGCATGCGGGTGTGACATAACCATGTTGAAGCCATACTACATACACAAAATATAAAAGAAAGGAGTCAGTTTCAAAAATGGCTATTAGGCCACCAAAAGGTCCATAAAGAACCTGTTCTTTATAATTTACATACCTGGTAGTTCATAATGGCTCTGAGACACATGACGCAGACGTGCACGTCATCCTTCTTACAAACCAAACGTGAATTTTTCAGCGTCCTACGGCTGGGAAGAGTGTTGGACCTAAAAAAAAAAAAAGAAATATTTGATTAAGAGCCTCACGCAAATCCTCGTACTTTATCCTATGCAGGGTTGCGGGGGCCTGAAGCCTATCCCGGGAGACTTCATGCAAGTGGCGGGATACACCCTGGACAGGGGGGCCAATCCATCGCAGGGCACACACACACACACACGCACTTTGGGAACGCCATGTCTGTGGACTGTGGGAGGAAACCCACCAAGCATGGGGAGAACATGCAAACAGACCCGAGGTGGGAATTGAACCCATTGTTACCCAAAGTAACAGTGCTAACCACTAAGCCACTTTGCTGCCTCTAACCAAAATATTAACATGATTTAAAAGAATAAATTTTCAATGTAGAAATACTAGTCATATAAGTGTAACCGTGTCCAAGTTTCTTTTGGGCTGATTCACCTTAAGGAGTGTCGCGTAGACCGCTGAATACTGCTGCTGCTGACTGGCGAGGGCAGATTAGTGTCACCGTGTAGATCTTCTATAGATCTGCTCCACGGAGTCTCCACTGACGCCTCTCCACTCGTACTCTCTGCTGCATCTCCATCAAAGCTGAAGAAGTGATGTATGTAACAAAGACATGTCTAGGATTCATACAAGCTTATACTGTAAATAAAGAGCATAACACAGAAAAAAGGCAGAGAAAAAGACTCACGTAACAGCATATTGTGCAAAGGATAGGTACTCCACCAGGACATCCAGGCCCTGGTTCTCTTCATTCAGAAACTCTCTCACCCACCTGAGAGCACAGGTACAAAAAAAAAAAATGGTACAACTGTACAACACAATATCAAAAGCTCTAGTCTGTATTAAACCGGAAAAAATCAGAATCATTATACAGTAGTACTAATAATGATTCAGATCCTGACAAGTTAATTAGAATTGCAACATTAAGGGCCAGTAATTCTAAATTCATAAGTAAAATTGAATGACATTAGACTGCTCTTGAAAAAGAATTTGGCTGGTCAGAAAATGTTAATTAATTCATAGGTTTATTAGGTTTATAATATTATAATGATTTTTTATAATGGTGACCAACAAAAGGATGTATTGTATGAATGATGCTAGACAGTTTATAGAAATCATTTTATTTTGTCTTTTCTGTATGTATATTTCTACATTTTTGGAAGGAGTCTCCAATGTCAGTGCTTTTTACAATCATAAGAAAAGCAGTAACTTTAAGTTCTTTGACATGGGATAATGGACTTTGTGCGTGGTTTTTTTTTTTTTTTTTTTTTTGGAAAGCTGTTTGTTTTTGTTTTGTCTTATTAACTTCAAAAGAAAATGAAAAGATAATCTGGTGGTGCAACAGCTCAAGTTCTTTCGGATCCAAATTTGGCAAATCATGTCTTCATGGATTTTGCTTCATGCACAGGTGCACTGTAATGCTGGAACATATTTGGGCCAATTAATTCCCAAAAAGGGAAACTGTTTTTGTGCTAACAGTTTGGGAAAGGCGCACATATGGGTGTGCTTGTCAGATTTCCACAAACTTTTGCCAATGTGGAATAACTTCTTCCAAGGATGATTAAACACAACTATATACAGATGAAACATATTACACATGATTCTTGAATAAGTATACAATTGCTATTGTTGTGAAACTGCTGCAGTGTAAGGTTGGGCTGGATGATATTTGCCATAATCTAGCAAGCTTAGTATAAGGGGGATTTACTGTTTAACTGTTATTCTGGAATATTTTTCCCCCCAGAAAAGCATGCACATAACAATTGGTTTATCCCTTATTCTATCCCTAGAATTTATTATGAGTCACACATTATCTTATTTTATTTAAAGCTATTAGAGAAGTTAAACCAGAGAGACCCTTTGCAATATTGAAATCGATCCTTTGCTTTTTAAAAGAACCCATAAATCAGATTGTCTGCCAAACTGAGACTCACCCGATGTGATTGGTTCGGAGTGAAATTTCCAGCTCACGGAGCACCTGAGTGGATTCCTGAACTCTCCTCCTGAATTTCTGCAGGAAAGATGCCTTATTTAAACAAACTGATGCAAACAATACTACACATCACACGAACACACGGACATCACACGGACAGCCGGGTCCAGAAACTCCTCTTTGCGTGGCCTCACTTCCATTACTTATGCTTGGTAAACGACCAATAGGCGTTGGGCCGAGGCCTATTTTTCTTCCATGGTCTAACCTCATGCAGGGATCAGTATTAAGTCCTGTCCCACTGACAGCTTTAGGTTTTAGGGCTTTAAATACACTAAAAACCTATGCCACGTAAAGGAAGTATTTAATACATAAATGACGCTATTATTGCATTTATTTCAATTATTGAGATGTATAATGGGTGATATTATGAATGAACGGAAATAATAATAATTACAGAATAATGCATATATATAAAAGGCAAAATATTATGATGTGCTGAATCAAGTGCTATTTTATAAACTGTGTTTGAATTTGAAGAATCTTCCTTGCGTAAATGTTAAGGTATCCAGTGTAGCTTAAATGTGAGTGCGTGAATCCAAATGATAGCTTATTGTGCATGGCTGGTATAAAAGGCAATGCTAACATCATCATACTGCACACAATGTCACGGTGGGAACAATGGAGCAGGGTTTTTTTCTTCTGGAGGAAAAACTGGCTTCAAACCTACCTTTCTTGTGACAGCCGGGTCCAGAAATCCTCTCAGCTTCTGGATGTATGTGTGAGGGGGGTTCTTCACCTGGAACCGTTCCTGTCAATACAAGAAGATCGTTCTGAATTAGACTTACTTTAATATAAAGCTTTCAAATGCATCCGGTTCAAAAGTTCAAAAACAATTAGATTGTTCTCCATATGTGTAGTTGTGTTGTTATAAACAGGGTGGCCCAAAAGTTTCCAGGATCCATTGGCATTAACATTGTTATATTTTACCAACAGAAGCCTGAACAGAACCGGATCGAACTCTACTCGACGTTTTTCATTGGGGTCATCTGAAGTCTATAAGAATCAGCACAAACAATCATTGCACTTTCGCATCATGAGAAATCATCTCTGCATATAGGAAGATCAGTTCTAATATATTACGAAATGTTCTGAATTCTTATATTTTGCATATACACAAGTGCTGCAAAGTCAGAAACATTGGCTGTAATATATACTTTCAAAGTCTAGAGATCGAAACTTTTGAGCCAGCCTGTGTTTAATTATCTCATACAAATACAATATTATGTTATTTAAACTGTTGCATTTTAGTACAATTACTACTTATGCATATTTTTACTCATCATCAGCTGGTGGACTTTTCCAGACCCAGAAAAAGAAAAGTTCAGCAAGTGCAGGTTTTTAAACATGATCCCTTGATGCAGTAGGAGCACATGCTAGGGATCACATACTCTAATACTGACAGAATTAATTAAAAAGTGCCTAAAAAATAAAACAATACTATAATAATCTTATCATAATAATAATCATAATATCATAAATCTTAGAATAATAATAATAATAATAATAATAATAATAATAATAATAATAATAAATATTACAATTATAATAATAATAATTTCTTTAAAAAAGTTTACATCAAAGCAAAGTTATGATTATTCAGCATATTTCTGGTCAGAGGAAAAGTGTCTTATTTTACTGGCAGGTAATTTTGCTAGTTTTTAGGAAGTGATTTCTCGAAAGAAGCAAACATTATCTGCAAATAGAACCATCATTTTTTGCTTGCATTTTTACTAACAATTAACTAGAAACAAGTTCAATAATCTTATATTTGGTTTGTTGTAAACTTACTTTAAGAAATGATACATATTTTGTGTCAAGTTTCATGAATGTTTAAGTTGCTAAGATGTCCGTTTTTGCTGTTTGATAAATTAAGGCACAACATTTGAATTATTGAATTTTTCTTAATTACAAACTGACTAGGAGCAGTTTTAAAACTGCAAAATGTATGTCCTGTATACACAGGGTTTCTGAAAGGATCCAGTGGAAATATGTTGAACAAATTTGTCGGTCTGAACAAAAAAAAAAAAAAAAAGGAGGATCTAGCAACTGAGAAAATGTGCGCGTTAAAGGTATGACAATGTAGAGTGTATGTTTTAAACAATGAATACAAAATGAAGCGTATATAGTTTTACTCTCGTTGTTTATCGGATGCTCATCTAAGGTATTGGAACAGCAAAGATGAATTAATTCGATTTTGCTGAACAGTTAAGACATAGGGCTCGAAATCAAATGAAGAATATGAACCGACAGCTTTCATTTCTTGCTATTTCCATCTAGACATGTTAAACATCTCAAAACATCATCGGAGTCTAAGATGTCTGAGCTGTCTTTGGAGGCAGACCAAAGGTTTGTAGATAACCAAAAGTATTGGAACAAATATTCCTAAAGTAAACACCATGCAATATTTACGCCTTGTTTAAACGAATTACATCAAGCTGTTGGTTGCGTGCCTCTTTTGTGGTGCCTTTCCAGGCTTGTACTCAAGCTTCTTTCAGTTGTTGTTTGTTTTAGTGGGTTCCTCCGTTCAGTTTTCTCCTCCAGGGGGAAATGGATTTTACTGTACCTCACTAGGGTTAAAGTCTGGTGATTGACTTGGCCAGTCTAAAACCTTCCATTTCCTCCACCCTTTCTTGTGTTGGCAGCGTGTCTCGAGTCATTCTCTTGCTGTGTGATGAAGTTCCTCTCAATAAGATTAGACACATTTCTCTGAAAATGTGCAGACGGAATGTTTCTGTAGACTTTCTGAATTCATTCTGCTGCTACCATTATGAGTTACATCAATAAAGATTAGTGAGCCTAAACCATGCCACTACCTCCACCATGCTTGACTGATGAGCTTGCAGGTTGGGAACCAGAAGCAGATTCTTTCCTTCTTCACACTTTGGCTTTTCATCACGTTGGAAGAGGTTGTTTCCAGAAACTTTGCGGCTCATTTCTGTATTTCTTGGTGAATGCGCATTAGTCCTCCCAAGGAAGGGGAGCTCTAAATTTCTTGCTCTAAATGAGCTCTAAATTTCTTGCTTCAAAGTCTTTTTCAACTTGTGGATTTGTGGTACCTTCTCCACCACCCTGTGGGGTGTTGGTGACCTCACTGTGGGCTTTTTTGTGGACCTGTTTCTCCACAGTTCTTACAATGTTTCTGTTCTGTCTGGTTGTTAGTACACCAATCGATTCTACTTTTTTCAAGATATTCCAAATAGATTCCTTGGCCACTTCTGCTGTGTTGCTTGGCACAAACTGTTACTTGAGGCCAGGAAGTGGGTTTTCTTGATATTAGCTATTTTTATTACTAGCTTTTTATTACAAAATGCCTATGGTTTGTGAATTAACCATTTCTCCGATCGATTAAACAGATAATACATGAGGAGATTTTAACGAGCACCACGAGTACTTGGTCATAAAAAGGAAGATTTATATTTA
Source organism: Clarias macrocephalus (assembly GCA_011419295.1). NCBI lineage: Eukaryota > Metazoa > Chordata > Actinopteri > Siluriformes > Clariidae > Clarias > Clarias macrocephalus. The sequence continues at coordinate 46,694 of JAAGKR010005622.1, forward strand.
AAAAATGATGGTGTAAGATAATAAGATTTAAAGCAACACCATTTAAATCAGGGTTAACAGATACACAAAAGACAGGTGAAGGTAATCAAACTGTCAGCCTGATTGACGGCGCAACTGGCCAATCACAGCCCAGTATAAGGAGAAGGGGTGGAATAAGCAACACGTCACACCCGATCCAGATCCAGAGCAAGTAAATCCTATCTCCATCTAACACGTGTGTCTTTCAATTCTTTTGTAAATGAAAATGACAGAAGAACTACAGCCAAAATATTTGGTGATCTTCTATTTATAAAATATCATCTGAACTAGCGCATTAGGGACATTCGCCCTCTTGTCCATTTTGTTTTTCACTTTCTGCCCTCCAGAGTGATATCACTCGCCATAACAGTCATGTGATTGCACATAACCTATTGTTGTATTGGCCCAACAGTTCTGACATTTGTCCTGGACCTTCACAGGACTAAAGTTAAAAGTAATTAAGTGGGATCCATGTGTTACCAAAAAAAATTTAATAAATAAATAAAAAAATAAAAAATTTCAATGTATAAAAATAAAGCTCCTAATAAATACTGTATATTTCAAATGCGCATTGAGAAATGGATTTGTATCTGTTATGAATCTCTCCCGAAACAGCAGGTATCATCTGTCTGAAATCCTTTTTCCTTTTTGATGTCGGTACTGGGCTTTTAAACCCTACGGTACATTACCCAGACAACATCCTCCAATTTTATTTTCCTCCTTCCAGCATCAATCCGTTACATCTCATGAGAGAAATATGATCATGCATTATTAATACCTCATTCGCTCAATCACCTCTGCAAACACACGCACAAAAAAAAGTCGACCATGCTCACATTGCTGGCTCACATTAGCGTAGCCATGGTAACATCACATGTGTATGCAAATGCAGGGGGTGTGTATTCGTTTCTGGTGCAAGTCACAGTCAGTGCGGGGAAGTGTAGGAATTCAGAGAGAAGTAGACACACAATGATTCCCTTTAAGACTCACAATACATATAAATATTATAGTTCCTACACCTATTATAATTATTATTATCATTATTATCGCATACTTCTCTATTTTAATAACTAAAGAAATATATCTAGGTTAGCCAGCATACTTCTTTCACTGTTCAAATTTCAGCAGTGCATTACAGAACTCTTACATGAGTTTTAGGTCATCGTTTTAATCATGACTGCAATCAACCAGAAGATTTTCTACAGTGTTTCCATACATTCTTAATGTACTTAGGCAAGTAGAGTGTATCAGCAAACAGCATAACCTTTACTGTTACACCACTATAATTAAATCTCTATGCAATCAAATTCTAAAATTATTTTTGATTAAGGAAAAGAATTTTTGATTTTATTTTTTTGTAACAGAATTGATTAGCTAAAGGTAATATTAATACTAATAATGCTACTAGCTCACTCACTCGTCATCTATACCGCTTAATCCTTAAGGCACAGACACACACCCATACACTCATTCACTCATTCACACACTACGGAATACCAATTAGGAATCGAGGAATCAACGGTAATCGAGCCTGGCCGGGGATCAAACCCGGACCCTCACGGTGCAAGGCGACAGTGCTAACCACTACACCACCATGCCGCCTACTACTACTATTAATAATAATAATTAAAATTAAGTTTAGCTAATTAATACTGTTACAAAAAACCTTATCTTATTTTCCATGGGGCATTTAAGTCAAACTGCGACTTGTGATTAAATTATTGCCTAAATAAAAGTAATAATAATAATAATAATAATAATAATAATAATAATAAAACCATTATAAAACATTATCTTATTTTTCACTGGCCGTTCATGTCAAACCAGGACTTGATGAAATTATTGATTAGATAAAGGTAATAATAAAAAAAATAATAATGATAATATTATTATTATTATTATTACTATTATTATTATTATAAATGTATCTAATTAATACTGTTATAAAACATTGTCTCATTTTCCATGGGCATTCAAGTCAAACCGGGACGTCTTATGAACTTTCTCGTGAATGAATACAGAAAATTGATCATTTACGGAGAGAATCGAGCAGACTATGGGGCTTGGACTTTTAGCCGCAATAAAACACAGATTCTGGCTGAGGAAGCTCAGAGCCTCATAGAAACCACTTGCACATTACAGGACCTTGCCTGGGAGTTATTGCCATTTCCTGTTTACACCTGAAGCAGTTTCAACCTGCCTATGCCATTAAAGTATTACCTGGGAGGCCAGAATTTCAGCAGGAAAGATGACATGAAGCAGGCAATTTGATTATTGCTCCGGAGTACTGAAAAAAACTTTTTACCTTGATGGTATCCAAGCACTACTAAAATGCTTGGATGAGTGCATTAGTGTTGCAGGGGATGATATAGAGAAACATTTTGTGCTATTTTGTGTTATTTTGTGCAATCAAAAGTCCCGGGTAATGTTGAACGTCCCTTGCAATAGTAAGAATAATATATATTTTTAATCAGCATATTTTAAAACACTCACTCACTCACTCACTCATCATCTATACCGCTTAATCCTGTATTCAGGGTCACGGGGGCCTGGAGCCAATCCCAGTAGACTTCGGGCACATGGCAGGGTACACCCTGGACAGGGTGCCAATCCATCGCAGGGCACAGACACACAC
>JAAGKR010005623.1:0-49342 GCA_011419295.1 Clarias macrocephalus
GCTATTTTTAATAGTGACAGTAAGAGCATTTCCATACACACACACACACACACACACACACACACACACACACACACACAACGTATTGAGGATTCACAGAATATATTTTTAAAAAAGGCTTCAGTTTGGAACAATAGTAAAAAGGTCATGTGACCTGATAAGTCCAGATAAGAGTCCAGGGTAAGAAGGGAAGCGCATGAAGCGATGCACACATCATGCATAGAGTCCACTGTACTCTGTACAAGCCTCTGTGTGACAGTGTCATGACCTGGGTTTGCTCCAGTCGCTCAGGTCTAGACTCAGCAACGTTATGTGGCAATAAAATGGAATCAACCGACGACCTGAATGTCCTGAATGGACCAAAGTGTTACATCCATGGATCAGTTTTTTCTGCCCTGATGGTTCAGATCATATTTAAGGACTCCGAGTGTGAAAGAGTGCACATGAACTAAACCCCACATTGTGTGCTGTAATCAAAGATAAAGCTGACTAACATCTTAGTATGTGTGACTTTATGTTTTTGGCCAGGCAGTGTTATTTAGATGGTTAATCAAAAATACGATCACGACTAAAAACCACCAAAACATTTACATCAGTCGACTTTTATAGCAGAGCTCAGCAACTTTTACCACAATGTGGCTGAGTTTGTGCATCAGCTCTGACCAATAATTCCTGCAGTAACATGCACAGTTTATATTAACGTGCTCGTCCTAATGCTTTATCGTTTCTCTAGTAACAGCTCATACGTTGAGACTTACAGCACGTGGCAGATGCTCCAAATAAGCTTAGTCTAATAATAAATACTGTATATAAAATTGGTCATGTGGTGACAGGGGTATTTATCGTTTTACGGAAGGAGTCTCCAGTGTCAGCACATGTCAGGCTGCATATGTTCTTCTGCGTATCATATTTCCTGCAAGAGCGCAAGCGTCAGTTTCCAGCGTTATAGATATATGCAGTGACCTCCATATGTGAGCGGTTAAATGAAGCGTTATATATTAATATGATAATAAAAATGTACATGTTGACAGATCACTGTGGTATAAAGTCAATAACACGTCCTGATCATGATGTTATATGTAAATAATCATCTCTGTGGGAACATGGCACAATAATGTACCGTGTGTGAAGATATTTACATAATCCATAACACATACAGTAAGACGTAATGTCTAAGATATTTGATTTGTATCATGTTGCAATATATTCTTACACAGATATCTAAAAATCATTGAATTCATAAGTATACATATAATCCCCCAGGGGCGTTCAAGTCAAAGTGGGACTTTTGATTGTGCAGAATAACAGGATGCAGTTATTAGAGTAAAAAGCTCTCGTTTCTCGCCTGCCTAACGTCTGAAACTCTACTTTAAAACGTTTGCACCATTTAAATGTTTTGCTGCGGCTAAGAGTCTCATCATCGCACCGTGCTTGAAGTCTTCCGTAAATGTCAATCACTTTTTCGGGCTTCATTCAGCACAAGTTTCATGGCAAGTCCCAGTTTGGCTCGAACGCTCCTTGTAAACAATAAACGACTCTAAATTGTATTGGTTGTCCAATGTTAAGGTGAATATAGTCTGCTGACCTGTGTGTGTGTGTGTGTGTGTGTGTGTGTGTGTGTGTGTGTGTGTGTGTGTGTGTGTGTGTGTGTGTGTGTGTGTTTTCAGGGCGAGGCCATGGAGCAGGCCGTGATCAGTCAGGCTCCTCAGTTAGAGAAGCTGATAGCCACCACGGCCCATGAGAAGATGCCGTGGTACCACAGCAAAATTCCGCGTCAGGAGGGAGAGAGGAGACTCTACTCGGGCTCTCAGCCAGACGGAAAGTTCCTGTAAGTCAGCCTGATGTGCCGGAGTGCTGCAGATTTCAATCCTATACGGCCATGTTGTTGTCTTAGGTCAAATTACGATAACATTTTATGCACGCAAAGTGTGTCAGTTCTCACAAATGTGTGAAAAACATTACACACTTAGAGACATTCATAAACAAGAGATATGATCGTATGAACAGAAATTGTGTAAGCATATAAAACACAAAAAAAAAAAAACATAATATAAGTCCAATATAATGAAAAAAAAAATTGCACAGCATATGACATGTTTACTACACACTACTAGAAAACACTTAAGGAAAAATTTCCTTCAAACATTTGTATTTTACGTCTCCATCACCCTTGCAGCCTGACGCAATGTTAACACCGAGTACACATCTATGATGAAGGCCTTAATGTGTAACTTTGCCATTATAAGTCTGGATCTGATAGGAGAAAGTATTATTATACATACGAAAAAAACTTTTTTTTTTTAAATTACAAAAAAGACACAAATGTTTCTCACTTCATTTAAAAGCGTTTCATACTTAGATGCCCTAATTCTACTGGATTTAACTCGAACCCCTTTCTTGACCTTCAACCAAAGACAGTTCATGGAGGGGGGTCAAAAACTTTTGAGCGGCTGCGCCCTTAAAAACCGCGCCACACACCAAATGCTATATATACAAAGTGAAGAATGTTTAAACGTTCATTTTGTAAATTATTCATACAGATATAGCAATTTAAAAAAAAACTTAATTACTAAGCAATGAAGACTGTTAAAGAGTTAAAATAACAATTTTCAGTAATAAAATCTATTAGGAATGAATTAAAATAACGTGAATTAAGAAAAAGGAAATAAAGTCTACAGGCAAACATGAGATCGGAAATCAAAACCTTGTAACATAATTTATAAGACTGGAATAAGATTCAATGACTTGATTATTGAAGCAGTGAAAAGTGAACCAACACCAAAAAAATTTTATAAAAAAAACAAACGTACAGTAGAAATCATAAAATCACTAACTGGTTCCAGATGTGCAGATGTTTTCATGTCATTACTCCTTACTTCATTTTACTGTAACAAAGTGAGGAAAATAAATCCGGTGCGCTAGCAATAGCATGGTGTGTAATGTATGCGTTCATTTTTGTGTATGAAATTAAGCTATATAGAGCGAATAAATGATCAATTAAACCATCTTGGTGTGAGGGAAGACACTCCGAGCTATAATTAGTCATGGAAAAAGTAGCGAAACCTGAGCTGCATTCGTGATGCATGGTCGGAAACTTTCACTCGTGTGAAAGTGTGCAAACAATAAATCTGTCAAGTTATAATCCCGTGCGAGAATATACGAGTTATTAAAAAGATAAGTGTAAAAATGCGAATATGCATCGCTCCTGTTTATTGTTTCAGAGATTTAATATCATCATGAGCGACAGTGTTTATTACATTTATAGATACGGTTTATAAAAGTATGATTATGAGGAATAAAACGCTCAAGTGGGTCAATGTCAGGATGAAGCCAAGATACTGTTAATAGATCAAAAAGACAATTTGCCCACAATTATATAAATATATATAAAACGATATATAAACAATATTAATAATATATCAACAAAAAAGTAACATTTTATATAACGGTGAATTTGTCAAATTATTCACAAAGCTATGTTTTTTCACTTGTGCTTTAGCTGCTAGACGCGATCATTTCCTCACCAGCTTCTCTTCGCCTCTGTTCTCTTTATTCTCTCCGTCCTTGAATGTGAAATTTACATTACATTTACATTACGGCATTTGGCAGACGCCCTTATCCAGAACTAATTAAAAATTTATCTTATCATACATTTGGGCAGTTGAGTGTTCAGGGCCTTGCACAAGGGCCCAACAGGGGCAACTTGGAGGTCATAGGGTTTGAACCTGGGACCTTCCGAACCGTCATCTGATGCCTTAACCGATGAGGTACCCCTGAAATAAAAATGCATTTTCCCCGAACGTTGTCACGTCAGTGATTTAGATGAAGCATCCAGAGTATAAGTTGCTCTATGAGATGTTACGTTAATTTGAGCGAGGACGCTCATAGGAATTCGACACCGCTGCTGTATAAACGCTATTAATGCCTGCGGCAGATATTAATCGAGCGATCCTTTGAGCAAAAAGCAGAGACGTTTTAACTCGAAACACACTTTTGTGTTATTTATAGATGTTTTTAATAACTAGTACATAAAGTGCAGAGATGCTGGTTTACACACAGGATGTTGTTCCTGTCTGCAGAGTGAGAGAACGAGACGAGTCTGGCACCTTCGCCTTGTCTGTGTTGTACGGAAAAACTGTCTACCATTACCAGATCCTTCACGATAAATCAGGGAAATACAGCATGCCAGAAGGAACCAAGTTCGACACCGTGTGGCAGGTCAGTGAGAGGAGAAAGGCCTCATGATCACATGATTATAGGAATATAATGCTGGTTTATAAATAAATTAATAAGAACAATTACGAAGGGTGTTCGAGTCAAACCGGGACTTTTGATTGTACAGAATAGCAGAACACTGTTATGAGAGTAAAAACTCCCTTAATTTCTCTATAGAATCTCCTGCTACACTAATACACTTATCCCAGTGTTTCACTAGTGCTTCTATATCATCGAGGGAGAAAGTGTTTTCAGTATGCCGGAGCCATGATCAGACTGCCTGCTTCATGTCTGATACGCTGGCCCCCCAGGAACTCCTGGAAACATATGGAAATAGCTTGGAGTAAAGGGACTGTCTTATGAAAAATCTCCATTATATAAAAAAAAAGAAAAAAATATATATGGATAGAATTAAAATCAGGTCTTAAGTTATTAAGTTAATCATAAATGTATTAATTGATCACAGAAAGTTGATCTCTGTTAAGTCCCAGTTTGACTTGAACACCTCTCGTACTTTGTGAGTGCTAAACGAATGGTGTTTATGGCTATTTTGCAGCTGGTTGAGTATCTAAAAATGAAGCCTGACGGTCTGGTCACGTTACTGCGCGAGTCGTGCGTAAACCAGAACAACGTGTCAGGTAAGAATTTATAGATATGCAGTATATGTTACGATGCACAACATATTCACGTTCCCATATATACTCTAGTATAAACTGTATATTGGCTACACATGTACTATACATAAGATAACATCATGCTGCTAAACACGTTACCTTTTCATTATACACTATATTATATATCATAGTATATAAAACAGAGAAGAATGGCACAATAAAAGTTTTAAATCACAATGACTTATACAGTTTTATATTTACAAACTGTTAAATTGATTGAGTTTCTGGGAAATTTTGTGTAACTTTGAAATAGAACATACGGAGTGTAATAATAAAACACCATCAGAAATATATCAGACAGGATGTCGATCCACACGGTGTAGACGTACGTCATTTATCTACAGTCTTATTCATAGAGATAAATCTTCAGGGTTTCTTTCATAACACCAAAATTTACATACATTTTCAGAGTTTATCAAAGATCATTTATCTTAAGTAGGTAATATAATTCTTTAAATAAAATAAAGTCCAGCCTCGTCTGATTAACAGAAGAACGAATGTCATGACTATGAGCAGGAGGGTTTGTGTTTTGAAGAAAATGGCGGCCGTTCGGAGCAACATGCAACACGCATTTGAAGTGCAACCAACTCCGACGCTCAGGTTTAAGACCAACTGCTCCGTTTAATCTCGTCATCTTAGCAGAGGAAAAGGTTTCATCGAAAAAACTGTAAATAATTATATCTTTTTTTTTAAATATGCCTTAGCGTTAGCTGGTTAGCGATCAGCGGACGGGCGCTAGTTTAGAACAATAATATTCCTCCTTTTTTAACTCATTTATCATCTCATGACTGGATTTATTTTTTCTCCGGAGTTAATACCTGAAGATTCCGGAGAAGATCATATATTATTATTATTATTATGATTATTATTATTATTATTATTATTATTATGTTTCTTCCTATTATTATTATTGTTGTTGTTGTTGTTTATTCTTCTTTGTCTTTACTTCTTTTAATTTTCATGTATATTTTCCTCAGTTTTTCTTTTTCTCCTCATGCCTTCTTTCTCATCGCTTCTCCTCTTCCCTTCCACTTTCTCCTCCTTCTCCCTCTCGTTCTTTTCCTCACACTTCTCTTTTTTACTTTTTATTTCTACGACCTTCCCATCCACCCTGTTATTGTATCTTTTCTTCTCTTCTCTTAACTCATCATCTCGTCCTTGCTTTCTCATCATCATGTTCCCGTTTTCTATACAGTCGTCCTTCTCCATCTACGCCACCTTCTCCTCCGCATTGTCTTTCATCCTCATTCACCCTTTTTTTACTCATATCTCACTCCTTTTATATTAGGCCTTTCCTCTTTCTCCCTGTCCTATATTTTCTATATTTTTAGTTAATCACTGTTTTAATCACATTTGTTTACCATTCACACTCTTTTCTTTCCCTCATTGTCCATATTCTTCTACTCCGTCTTCATCTTTTTCTCCTCTACCATCCTGTTTCTCTACCTCCGTCTCTTCTTTCTCATCTCCTCCATTCTCTCACCTTACTCTTTCTTCGGATGTTTTTTTTTTTTTCATTTTCTTCATCTTCCCATACTCTTCCTCTTTTGGGGTCTTTTCCTGACCTTCCTTCTATTTCCTTTTCCTCCACCATCTTTTACCTTTTTATTCTTTCTCTCACCTGCTCTCACATCTCACCTCTTTACCCTTCTTCTTTCTCCTTCCTCTACTTCACCTCCTCCTTATTCTTGACATCATGATCCCTGCTATGCATTACGTTATTAAAGCATTTGTCTCTGTTTCTGTTTTTCTCTTCAGAGGCTCCAGCCGTGCCTGCGCTTGTACGTATCAGGTTTATCTCTTCTTATGATATTATCATAAATTGGACAAGCAGGCAGTTCTCTGTGCATCTGTGTTTATTTTGACTTCAACAACTCTCTCTCTCTCTCTCTCTCTCTCTCTCTCTCACCTTATCTGTCTCACTTTCATTCAGAGGAGAGCCAGAGCTAATGGCTACACACCGCCCCCTGAAGGTGAGCATGTGTTAACACAAGGCCTGCTGTACAAACATGGCAGGACGCATGTAAAAAAAAAATTTTTTTTTTAATTTAATCTGCTGAAACATATATCAGTGTTTTCAAAAAAATATCAACTATTTTCCACTTTGTGTATTTTTGGTAGTTTTCTCTATTTTGTCTTTTTTCTTCTCATCTTCCTCTCCTTCTTCCATTTCATCTCCTTCTCCTCCTTTTCCTTGTCCGTCATCTTTTCCTTTAATCATTCCTGCTTCCTGCTTCCCTCCTCTCCTTCTCCTTCTTCTTGTTCTTTTCTTACTTTGCATTTTCTCTTTCCTCTTTTTGAAATCTTTGTCCTTTTTTGTCTCCCCCCCTTATTATTTATAGAAGATGTGAAGTAACGCTGTAGAGTAAGAATGCTTTCAAAAATAGTAGTGTTACTAAGTTCTTTTGGTAAATGAACACAATGGAAAATAATTGGAAAATAGCCACCCGATTCCCATCAGCTCTTCTAAGTACTCTTGCACAAAGGAACTTGGCAGGTACAGTAGGTTGTTCCGAACATCTTGGAGAATCTTGTGTGGATGTAGGCTGCCTCGAATCCTTCTCTCTCTCTCCATGTAATCCCAGACAGATTCGATGATGTTGAGATCTGGGCTCAAACCATCACTTCTAGGACTCTTTCTTCTTCTCTATGCTGAAGATATAAACTTATATTTACATTTACATTTAGGCGTTTGGTAGACACTCTTATCCAGAGCGACTTACAAAAAGTTTTTTGAAGTTTGATATTTTAAGTAACTGTAAGTACTTAAGTAACAGTAACTGTCACCTTAAACTTCCACCGACTTAAAATCTTTCAGACTAGTGATTTTGTGTCTGACGTCATCGGCAACACGGTTGTGTAGTGGTCAGCACTGTCGCCTTGCACCGCCAGGGTCCAGGTTCGATTCCCGTCTCTGTGTGCATGGAGTTTACATGTTCTCCCTGTGCTTGGTGGGTTTCCTCCAGTTTCCTCCCACAGTCCAAAGACATGTAGGTTAGAGTAATTGGCGTTTCAAAATTGGCCACAGTGTGTGAATGAGTGAGTGTCTGTGCCCTGCGATGGATTGGCACCCTGTCCAGGGTGAACCCCGCCTTGTGCCTTAAGTCTCCTGGGATAGGCTCCAGACCCCACGTCACCCTGAATACAGGATTAAGCGCTATAGATGATGAGTGAGTACGTTAGGCTACGCAATAATGCAAGTAAAGAGCGATTAATATGAAAGAGTATAACAAAATTTACAAAATTTTACTGAAAATTGGAAACATCAGTACTTAAAAAATTTAATGGAACTAATTACCTCAATTTTTTGGAGTTTTGCCAACTTATTCGGGTTTACAGTGTAGGTGGCAGAACACTTATATCCATAACTTATATCTTTTTGCTTTTCTTTAAAGATCTTTAAATTTTTTACGCTTTCTAATCCACCTCCACATAGTTGGACTTTTATGTATTTGTTGCATCAGTATGAATGAATATGTGTTGAGTACTGTGCAAAAGTCTTCAGCCAGTCATCTGCACCTGTTTCTCACTTATGCCGTAAGTTAGATTTTAGCGTGTTCATCGCGGCACGTGTGTAGTGGTCAGCACTGTCGCCTTGCACCGCCAGGGTCCGGGTTCGATCCCCGAACAGGCTCGATTCCCGTCTCCGTGTGCATGGAGTTTGTATGTTCTCCCCGTGCTTGGTGGGTTTCCTCTGGGTACTCCGGTTTCCTCCCACAGTCCAAAGACATGTAGGTTAGGTTAATTGGCGTTCACAAATTGCCAGTAGTGTGTGAATGAGTGAGTGTATGTATATCTGTGTATCTGTGCCCTGTGATGGATTGGCACCCTGTCCAGGGTGTACCCTGCCATGTGCCCTAAGTCTCCTGGGATAGGCTCCAGGCCCCCCATGACCCTGGATACAGGATTAAGACTTTTGCACAGAACTGTATGTATGCATGTATAAATTTTATTATCGTTATTATTTCCAGTTCCTGGAAACAGAGCTCTCCCGATGGACAGCGATGAGTTCGTCAGCCCGTACGCTGACCCGAAGGAGCTCCAGGATAAGACGCTCCTCATTAAGCGCGACAAGCTGATGGTGGACGAGGTGGAGCTCGGATCGGGAAACTTCGGCTGCGTGAAGAAAGGAGTCTATAAGATGAAAAGGTGAGAGCCGTGAATGGGTGTTAGGAGAAAGTTGAATCTGGTATCTGGTGTTTATGGCACTTTCTCTTCCTCAGCAAACACATCGACGTAGCCATCAAGATTCTGAAGAGTGAAAACGAGAAGGCGGTGAAGGAGGAGATGTTGCGTGAGGCTGATATCATGCACCAGCTGGATAACCCCTACATAGTGCGCATGATCGGATTGTGCGAGGCCGAGGCGCTGATGCTGGTGATGGAAATGGCGCCGGCTGGGCCTCTCAACAAATATCTCTCCAGCAGGAAGTAAGGACGAGTTCGTATTGTTGAGTTCCAATCAGAAACACGGTCAAAACTTTCAATCAGAATGTTTTCAGCTTTGCCCCGAACCTTAAGCAAAAGTCTGTTGAGAATGTCATTTACTCGGCATTATTATTAATAATCAAGCAATAGTATTAATACTTCTACATTCAAATTATAATCATGGTGTAAAATGTGACCGTTTAAAACAATATAAATAAGATACGAAATGTACAGACCTGTGTGATTAAATCGATTATGCAGTTTACTCCATCTTTGGTTGTCGATTTGATTCAGGGTGAGTTTTCGATTCAGACTCGATTCACATGTAAACTTACAGGCATTAAATGATATAAAGTTGCTGAATTGCTTGAAAACTGGGTCATGATTTAGCAAGGGGGAGGGGGGGGGAATACTTTTTCACAAAGGGCCAGACAGGTTTTAACAGGTTTTTTTTTTTCCCTTAATAAATGAAATCATCATTTAAAAAACTGCATTTTGTAGTTACTCGGGTTATCTTTAAGTAATGTTAAAATTTGGTTAATGATCTGAATCATTTAAGTGTGACAAAAAATAAATAAATAAAACAGGAAGGGGGCAGATACTTTTTCACAGCACTGTAATCACTACTCCAGGGATCAGCATTATTTTTAAAATAAAATATATATTTTCCATTAAAAATCTAAACTTCTCGATGTTGTGTGTGTGTGTGTGTGTGTGTGTGTGTGTGTGTGTGTGTTTAGAGACCAGGTGTCAGTGGATAACGTGGTGGAGCTGATGCACCAGGTCTCGTTGGGGATGAAGTATTTGGAGGAGAAGAACTTTGTGCACAGAGATCTGGCGGCTCGGAACGTCCTGCTGGTCAACCAACATTACGCCAAGATCAGCGACTTCGGGCTCTCCAAAGCGCTCGGCGCAGACGATAACTATTACAAGGTGAATGTGCACGTCGTACTCTAGCACGGTTTTTGTAAATGATTTAGCGTTATTGTGTGCTGCAGCGAGCGCGATAATGCTAATGACGACCTCAGGAACCACAAAGAGCAGCGTGTGGGTGGAAAAAAATCGACACCAACATCCGTATTTGTGTGTGTGTTTTTTTGCACTTGTGTAGGCACGAACATTAGGCAAGTGGCCTCTAAAATGGTACGCTCCAGAGTGCATCAACTACCACAAGTTCTCCAGTAAAGGCGACGTGTGGAGCTTTGGGGTTACCATGTGGGAGGCGTTTTCCTACGGAGGGAAACCTTACAAGGTACTGACATTAAGCTCGTGATTAAGAACACATTTTTGGTGTCTGCCTGTCATGAATTCCTCTGCTGCTGTTCCCGTGACGATAAGCCCCACGTGTTCGTGGTTATGTTTGTTTCCTGATTGTGTGCGCCTGTTTCGTGTTAGTTTGTGATTAGGGTGTCTGTTGTGTCTTAGTCCTGGTGTGAAGTCTGACTGTGTATTTGTATGTCGAAGTCTGAGTCTTGTTTCCGTGCTCTGGTTCTGCAGGATTTGTATCTCGCTTGTTTTCCACGCTCACTCAACACACAAGTGTTATTCTTGTTTGTGTCCTTCGTTGACCCCTGGACGGAATAATGATGATTTGGTCTGCGCTTAACGAACACAACAATCTTCTGCTACGGGTTTTGAAAAAAACACACAAACTCCATAATGGATTGCAAAAGTTTGTACACCCCGAGGGAAAAGGTCATCAAGTTAAACATACATCAACATCAAGGTGGATCGATGTCACTGAGTGTCAAATAGAGAGTGAAGGAAAGGAAACTACTGTATATCGCTTTACATATTTGTGAAGAGAAAAGAGTAACCGTATTCAACAAAGCAATTTCGGAATCATCGAAACATTACTGTGGAAAAATGGAAGCGGAACTGGATGCTACTGTTGAAGAACAGGGTTTGTGTTGAGCAGACTGAGACCTCTGGTGGCTAGGAGGGGAATCAATCCAAACTGTTACGACAATGACAAAATTATTATTATTATTTTAGGAAGCTTGGGTCAGGTTCAGTCAGAATACAGCGTCCCCAGAGTCATAACGCTTTGAGCCACCCTGTCTCGGTTTAACTACTTTTAGGGCATCATACTGTATGTATGCCGATAATTATTTATGTCATCTGGACCAGCTTTAGGATTCACTCTGATGTATTTTGGCAAAGCCTTACGCCCTGAACCCAGTCAGCATCAGTCATGTCAATTAGTCATATAAAAAATATATATATACAGTACAGATCAAAAGTTTGGACACACCTTCTCATTCAAAGAGGTTGAATTTGTATTACAGCAAGAAAAAAGCAGCTAAGTGAAGACAAAAAACGAGTGGCATCATTACCTTAAGAAATGAAGGTCAGTCAGTCGGAAAAATTGGGAAAAACTTTGAAAGTGTTCCCAATTGCAGTCACAAAAACCATCAAGCGCTACAAAGAAACTGGTTCACATGCGGACCGGCCCAGGAAAGGAAGACCGAGAGTCGCCTCTGCTGCGGAGGATAAGTTCATCCGAGTCACCAGCCTCAGAAATCGCAGGTTAACAGCAGCTCAGATCAGAGAGCAGGTCAATGGCACACAGAGTTCTAGCAGCAGACACGTCTCTAGAACAACTGTTAAGAGGAGACTGTGTCAATCAGGCCTTCATGGTAGAAGATCTGCTAAGAAACCACTGCTAAGGACAGGCAACAAGCAGAAGAGACGCGTTTGGGCTGAAGAACACAAGAAAGAAAACTCTTTGAAGGGGTGTCCAAACTTTTGCTCTGTATATATATATATATATAAAGGCTTAATTTAACTTCAACTTATATATATGACTTCAAGGTGGAAGTCATAGTCAAGTATAATAGAGCACTTTAAAAAGTTTAGAAATAGTATAAATATAATACAATATTAATATAAAAGAGAAAAAAATATTTTAAAAACCTTATCAGAAAAAATAAACCATAAAATAATAAATACATTCAATTAAAAATAAGACATTTAAAAAATGTAAATGATTATTAACCATTTGTCTTGCTGGTGTGTGTTACAAGAAGGCTTTAGACTTTAAACTGTGTATTTGAGTTTTCGGAAATGTCAGGTAGAACCATTACTTTTATAAGCTAAATTTTACAGCTCCCAGAATAAGGGGATGATGTCGAAAAAAAAATGTAGACCTCTCCAAAAAAAATAAAAAATCAACGAAAATAACCATAAAACATGTGATCATGTGTGTCTGTGCTATTTCTTCTATGTGACCCATTTTTTAAACCTTTTGCTCAGTCAGGTTTTGGTAGTTGGTTAAAGCCTTGGTTGTGCTGAAAAAAAAAAGGATGTCACTCTATACTGCACAATCCTGAGCCATATATATGTTTATAAACACAAAAAAAGCAAATAATGTCTAAAATGCTCTGGGTTTAAGAGTTATAAGTCTTTCTGAAGTATTGGTAATGACTTTCACACAAACGTCACACAATGCCTTCTTTAAATTTTGTCTGATTATTTAAATCTTTTGTTTGTTTGTTTTGTTTCTTTTTATGATTGTCTGTTTCCAGGACAAAACATAGAAGGATTTTTAGACAAAACTTTATAAAAATCATTTTACATTACAAGTCTGACTGAACATTTTTGTACTTATGAAAGTGCTAAGCTGCTTGCAAACTTTTTAATCGTGTGTAGAAAATGAAGGGTCCCGAGGTGATCAGCTTCCTCCAGAGCGGCAACCGGATGGAGAGTCCAGCTGGATGCCCGGAGCCCATGTACGAGCTGATGAAAGAATGCTGGACGTTGAAGTGCGTGAGATTTGTTATTTATTAGCTAATAACTCGGAAATAATAACGCCGTATTAACTTTGAAATGGAAGTGCTATGAATGTGTTAAAAACCCGCTGAAATCTGCTAAAACTCTCAGGAACTCCTTTAATGGGCTGAGCATGTGGGTTCGGAGCGAGGTCAGGGCTGTATGAGGGCTGTGGCAATAACTCCCAGCCGAGCTCCTGTAATGTGCAAGTGGTGCGGTGAGCCGTATGAGTTTGTGCATCGTCTCGCAAAAACAGCAAAACAGGCTGTTTTTTTTTTTTTTTTTTTTAATCTATTAAAGCTGAGGGTCTATTAAAGGAGTTCCAGAGAGGAGAGCGTTTCAGTCATGAATATATACGTGTTTGAGAAATGATTTTTATAGTATAACTATACTTGAAACAGTCAAACAGAAAAGTTAACTATATACAGTACAGCGGTATCTCGGCATATAAACTTAATTCGCTCCAGAAGGTGAAATTTCATATTGCGAAACGCATTTTCCCATAGTAAATAATGTAAATGCAGATAATCTGTTCCAGCCACCCAAAAATATTACCAAAATTACCAACTTCAAACATTATAAACATACTTTTGCAACATTTAGAAAAGACATGTAAATGCAGTAAAATATGAAACAAATAGACATTAAAACTCACTTAACCTTGATTTATGATTCCTCTTGGCACCGGCTGCTTTAAAAAGCAAAACTGAAAACCAAACTGGCTTTCCACTGACGTAAACAAGTTTTGAATGGATTCTGGACATACTGTACGCACAACGTAGGTGCAAGCTGCCGTTTGGTTCGGCTAAGTTCAGTCGCTTGTATGCTAAAAACGCTTCGCATGGCGAGGAACATTCTTAAGGTGGGGCAATCGTGTGCAGAGGTATTGCTGTATGGGTTGTGATTTTATTAGTGATTTATTTACCCCTTGTGATCACAGTGTCATTTTTCCAGCCTGGCTCTGACATATAAATGGAATTAACCAGAGAGGTTTATTTTTTAGCAAAGCATATTCCAATCGAAAGAATGTGAAAAAGCCTTTTTGCATTCTTTCTCTTTTCCTTTGCAGGTATGAAGACAGGCCAGGCTTTATGAAAGTGGAGGAGAAGATGAGGATCTACTATTACTCCATTTCTAAGAAGAATCCCACTGAGGCGAACGGCGAGGCAGCGAAACCAGAGGGGGCTGAGATTTGAACCTTTTCCCCCAGGAATTACTAACAACCTGATGTGCTTAATCGTGTGTGTGTGTGTGTGTGTGTGTGTGTGTGTGTGTGTGTGTGTGTGTGTGTGTGTGTGAGAGAGAGAGAGTGTGTGTGTGGGTGTATTTTACAAAATATCTGCATAGTGATTGCATTAGCCCATTACAGGACTCATAGCTGGCGAAAAGCAGAAGCTTTGTCTTTATAAAATACATGAAGTGTTGTTGTTTTTTTTTTTTTTAAACATCCTCTATGACATAATGATGCAAGTTAAACAGTTTGTCTTTCTAAGAATGAACGTCTTGCTCTCGTCTTTGCCACTTTGTCATTTTTCCACGAACTTTGCAGCTATGATATGTGGTAAAGCTGATATAATAACCGATATGGCGTTTACAGAGTCATTTAATGCTAATGCTGTTGGGCCGTAATAAAGTGTTATTAATTCATGTAAGAAATATTGCAGATTTAGATCGAATTGGGTCGAATTAAAATCTGAGTCAAACTGTTTTCTCTTAATATTTTACACTTATGTGTGAATTCTTATGTGTGTTTGTTTTTTTTGTCCCATTTACTTTTTAATAAACTCTGCAAATACTGTGTGTGCGAATTGTTTTAATGCAGATGTTGGATGTACAAGGTTTGTACCTACTTTTCCACATTTTAACAACTTTACATCTTCTGCTATGTATTTAATCACTGAGATTAACTTTCTCTGATCAATTAATAAATTTAAAATCTTCCCTTTATACTCAATTGATGATTGATTCAAATTCCATCCAAATATGTGTATTTTTTATGAGGGCTGTTCAAGTCAAATCGGGACTTGTGATGTAATTTTTGGTGAATGAAAACGTAAAAGTGATTGACATTTACAGGAGTCCTCAACCCATGGATGAGTGATGAGACCCTTAGCCATAGTGATATATTTAAAAGATGAAAACAAACCCACTGCAGTCGTTCCTGCAAACATTCAGCAAGTGGAACACCTGATCCTTGAAAATGGACGAATAACTTGCACAGACAACTGCACTATATTTTTCTCTTTAATTGTCAGTTAATTTATTTGTCCTTTGTTTAAATGAATAAACTATATATTTTACCTCCTTTTCTGTATTTGTACATTTCTATTGATATACAGTACAGTGGAACCTTGGATTACGAGAATAATTCGTTCCGGAAGTCGGCTTGTATTCCAAAACACTTGTAAACCAAATAAAATTTTCCCATAAGAAATAATGAAAACTCAAATTATTCATTCCACAGCCCCAAAAAAATTATACATAAAAATAATTAATACAATAAATAAAGTAAAAATAAAATAAATTAACCTGAACTTTTCCTTTAAAAAAAGTAAAAATAAATCCCGACAGATAAGTGTTTCCGTTTGTGCGCGCAGGCGTCGTGTATTTGTGTGTGTATGTGTGTGTGGAATTAGCCCCTCACCTCATCTTACAAAGTAAAACTCCTCCTCCCTCCCCCCACCTCGCTTTTTGAGTTTCACAACAAACACACACACAACGGAAACACTGTTTTAACAGGGAAACAAAGAAATGCCTCTAATGACACTCGCGTGAGCGCATACTGACAGAATCACTGCTGTAAAGTAAAAAAAAAGTTTTTTGTGAAAAGCAGAGAGTGTCTGTATGCCAGAGAATGAAGCCAGAGAGGGCGGCGTAAAGGCGAGAGAGTGCGTGTGCGTGTGTCGGTGTGTGTGTTTGTGTGTTGGTGTCAAATTACGCGCGCGTACACACAAAGGAAATACGCCGAAACAGAGAGGGAGATGTTGATTATACCAGTAAGAGACGAGCTCTAACACCCAGCACGGGAGACGATTACCCACAATTCCGCAGCGCAAGAAAGAGAAGAAAAATCATTGCCTCAGTTGTGATCACGTGACGCTCGGTGTCAAAACAAGAGCGCATGCGTGATATATGATACTCGGCACTCGTAAACCAAGACTTGCTCGTTTTTTAAGTCAAAATTTTGCTTGTCTTGCGGAACACTCGTAAACCGTGTTACTCGCAATCCGAGGTTCCACTGTATATTCTATGTATATAATACGTATATTATTATTACTATAGATTTAAGTCAGTAGCATAAGATCAAACAGACTATGTTAAATATGTAAAATTGACAAACATTATATCCATGACCTATTTATACTCATATCTAGTCTCTCTCTTCCTCACGCACAGACACACACACACACACTCATGGGCAACAATGTGGTTTGTATGCTTTTACTGTTCCTCAGAAACTCATAGATGGTGACGGTAAGGTTTCCACATACTTTCGGACTTATATTGCAGTATTTTGTTTCACATGCTCAAAGTCAACCTGTCGGGCCAAGATGAATATATGATAAAATAATACATTGAGTTACTTTTTTTTGGTGGGGAGTAAGTTCTGACTCTGACTTTTTTAAAGTAAATTCTGACTTTCCTTTAGCCGCAATAACACACCCAGGTATAGAGGTGATAGAGTATAGAGTGAGACGGGGCGTTCTTAGTAGATCTTAAAACACGTGTCTTTTAAAAGGTCAAGACTGAGCAGCTGCTGATGTTTTACTATTTTCCTTAAACTGAACTATAATTCTGTTTATGAAAGAAAAGGGAATTTCCAAGTTAGTAGCTGTTAGTCTCTGGGACAATTCACTCTACCAACAATCTTCCTCTTTCAGAATCAGACTTTTTTTTTGGTAGATCAGTGTGTTAAGGCGCTGAGTTACTGAACAGAACGTAGAGGTGATTCAAGCCCCATCTCCAGCAAGATGTTGGGCCCTTAACCCACACAATTAACCCTGTCTGCTCCAGTGATACGCACTACGTTTCTGTAAGCAATTTATTCAGGGTCATGGGAGGCCTGGAGCCTATGCCAGGGACTCGGGGCACTGGTCAGGGTACACCAGGCCACTGGAGAAAACTCACCAAGCACGGGGAGAACATGCAAACTCCATGTACATAGACCAGGAGGTGAGAGTCGACCCTTGACGCTGGGGGTGCGAGGCCACAGTACTAGCCACTATGCCACTATGCTGCCTTTCATCATTCTTTTTCTATAGCACTTGATACTGTATACATGGTCACGGGGGGCCTGGAGCCTATCCTAGGGGACTTAGGGTGCGAGGTGCGGTACACCCTGGACCCTGGGGTTCCGATCCATCGCAGGGCACACACACACACACACACACACACACACACACACACACACACACACACACACACACATACTATGGGCAATTTGGGAACGCCAATTAACCTAATCTGCAAACCAGAGGAAACCCACCAAGCACGGGGAGAGCATCCATATAGGCCCAAAGATGAGAGTCGACCCTTGATACTGGAGGTGAGGGGCCACAAAAAACTATAAAAACTATACCACTATGCTGTCTTTGCTCATTATTATTAAGTTTGTAGTTGTCGTCTGCTCTGGCGAGGGGTTGCCACCATGTGCCATCCGATTTGCACAGCATCTAGTGTCTGGGGTTAGGGCATTGGGTGGGAATTGAATCTGGGCCCTCGCATATTCTTATTATGTCTATTTTTTAACGCAATCAATTAATTTAGTAATGCACTTAATTCAGTTTTTAATAAGTATGTAAGTAAAAAAACTACACATTTTTACCATTATTTAGCACCACCTGAAATAGTAAAAATAGTAAAAAAGATTAAGTTTTGTGTGGAAACGACTCCAGCGTATTAAAATTCACTTCTACCACTTCAGCGCTGTTATTTCAGCCAAAGTGAAAACATGAACTAATCCCAGTAAAAATATTCAGTTGATCTTTTCTAATTAATACCTATCGGTGCAGGTGTTTGTTTACATTGAGACAGTAGCGCAGTAGTAGCTTATTTTAAAGTAGATTGTTAAATCCCACACGTAACTGTTCATAACATCGCTTTTACTCAACATTTAGATTTCACTTATGGTGCAGGTTAAACTTCAGACAGAGATCTAAGGACTGCAGAAGTTTCATTAAATTCTGTACAGACAGTTTTGCATGAAATATGGTTTTGGGTGTATGAAACAAAAAGATATCATTGAAACCAATGTACCGACAAAAACTTTATTTTATTCATATACGTTATGTATTTTTGTTCATTTTGCATATTTTGTAATTAATCAGCTTTAAGGCTGTATTTTACTGGGTTTCTGATCAGGAGGTTGGGGGTTCAAACCCCCAGCATCAAGTTGTTGGCTCTTAACCCTAATCTACTACAGGGCTCTCTCTATATACATCCTCTCTGACCCCAGATTCCTAACGTTGATATCTGAGAATTATGATTTCCCTTTGGAAGTACTTATTATTTTATTATTATTATAAATATGTTGATACTTTGTATTTAATTTATTTGATCATTAAAAAAATGTGCCTGTCTGACATTCATCTGTCGCATGTCTGTCTGTTGCTATGTAATTAAACACAAGGGTTTCTTTTCTTTCTTTCTTTTTTTTTTTCAGACTTAAAGTTTAAGCTCTTTCTTCACATCCCAATATGATTTGGCTCGATCCCAATTCACTCTCCGCACAAGCGCGTCACCCTGCGCGTGTGTAAACAGCGGCATTTACGCCCTACGTAGTGCACTAAGTTCACAGCACCGAGCCATTTTGGGATGGGCCGCGTACAGTAGGGCTGCGTGACGTTGTTCACGAGAGGAAGTGGACTTCGCGCAGCGGGCTCGAGGCGCTCAGTGCTCCCTCTAACACACTGTAAATATCTCCACAAAGCTCTTCATGAACAGGGACTCGCTTTAACAACACGGCCGGAGGTGTCAGGGGAACAATGGTGTAGGTTTAGGAGTCGGTGGACAGTTTTATTAAAGCAACAGGCGGATAAAAGTAGAGTTAATAAGCGGCCAGAACTAAGGCGGTAACATCAAAGCGGAAGTGGAGGTAAGTTTGTTTCAACTTCTCTAGACGGAAATGTTGCTGATGGATGAAACGGCTCGTTAGAACGCCGTCGTTTGAACTCCGAGCTTAAGATTCTATTTGTTTCATGTGTTTTGTGTCTAAAAAAAAAAAAAAGAAAGAAAAAGGAAACGCCTTTTTTTTGTGTGTGTGTGTGTGTGTGTGTGTGTGTGTGTTTTTTTCTTTTTCTTTTACACACACACACACACACACACGAACATATCTACCTACCTACATGCTGCTCACTCAGAATGAGACATCAAGCGTAAATTCACTGGTTTAGGTGAGGTGTAAATTCCTCATGGTTATATTATTATTATTGAGTGTAATTATATGTGGAGACTCCCACAGTGTCCAACAGGTAGTTATTTTCCCTCTCAAGCTCTGCAGTGTAGAAACGCCCAGGTAATATCGCTGTACAGATCTCTAGTTACAAAATGCTCATGTTCAAATATTCACGGGTTGTTCTTGACTGTATTGTACGTTGCAGGATGAACTGAGGTCGAATTAAATGTCTTTTCCTTGTAGCTGATGTTTAAAGGCGGGATGATGGCGTATTCGCACCTCCAGGGTGAGGGTTCGATTCTCGATGTTCTCATTGTGGGTTTCCTCCCACAGTCCAAAAAACATGCAGATTAGGCTCATTTTGGAATATCGTGAATTCATGTATACAGAATTATTAATAATAAACACAATGGCACGACAACTCTGTCTTTGCTCTTACTTCAACAAGAAATGTTTACTGTTTCTCGTCTGTCACCTCACAGACAGTTTATTTGCACGACATTAACTCAGTGTTGCCTTGTGTAATGTTGCGGCTCTCGTCTGTACATTGGCATGTGCACTTTACGTTGTCCTTCGCTGTCTTTTCTGCCTTTTGTATAGTTCTTAGATAGTTTTGTTAGTTGATGGTCTTAATTTCGTTGTAGTCAACTAATTAGGTGTCTCAACCAGTTAGTTTTGTTTATTTATGGTGTTAATAACATTTGTTGTATGTTGTATGCGCCTTGGTCCTGGAGGAACGTTGTTTCATTTCACTGTGGATTGAGCTGTATACAGTCGAAATGACAATAAAAGCCTAATTGACTTGACTTGACTTGACTTGACTCAGTCACCTCTGGCCTCTACGGTCCCTAGTTGAACTACAGATGTATGGATGATACCTAATGAACGCGTTCTAAACTCTAACATGATAGCGACTGACAGGAGAAGTGACCCCCAAAAAAATTAGAGCAAAAGAATGACCTTGAAAAATGCTTTAAAATTATGCATAGATGTTTCTTTCTATTATAAATAAGTAAAACAAAAAGTTATAAGGATGTAATAATGGTTGAATTAAAGATTTTTAATATTTTTTTACCATTAAGCAAAAGTAATGCAAAGTGCATGGCCTAAAAAAAGAAAAAAAGATATATTTTAAATTCACACAACTGTCCATGCAATCCTAAAATTCTCATTTAAATCTTATTTGATTTGAGTGTGTACACAACCATAAATAGTGTGATATGGAGTGAAATGATTATCCGACATATATGAGAAATAGAATAGAATAGAATAGAATAGGAAGATAAAAAGATTTAATTGCATGTGGGAAAATTACACGAAGAAAATTTTAACCACAAATTTACAGCTTTGCAAAGTTACAATAAGATAAGATAAGACCTTTATTCATCCCACAGTGGGGAAATTTCAAAAACTATTATTAATACCTATATATATATCAATACCCCAATTATCAATTTATATTTATATTGCGAATCTGGAAGTATCACGATTTTATAATCATCCCTATTATTTTTCTGACAAGAAATTGTACAAATTTGCATGAAGTATGACATCACTGCCTGTGTGTTGTTGTGAAACACTACATAAAAGAATGAAGCGAATAGCAAACAGTACAAAGCTCAGCGGCAAAGCCGAGCTGATTACGAGATTTAGGCGTAATTCACTAATGGGGAAACGAGGTCATGGTCGCATCCCTGCCAACAGGTGTTTCTCAATGTCAGGTTACTACAGAGCCAAAAAGTGTCCCATGATGCAGGAACTCATGTTGCCGTTGAATATTTTGAAGCACGTATCTCATGCGGGTTAACTGACGAGGCAGGACACAGGCGCATAAATGTATGAATAAGTGTCTTATTAAAGGTAATTAGAGGTAATAAAGGTTTTATATTAGTAAAGTAGAATAAAGGGATGAAAACAACATGCACAGAAACAGAAAACAAGACAGGTTTTACAGTCAAAAAGCACGATTTTTTTATACAGAAAGCAAGAAGGCAAACTGTTTGCACATCAAACACGGAACAGGTGAATACAAACAGTAACAGACCAATGACAGGACCGGGGCGGAGACCCAAACTAAAACAAACGTACGCTTCAAAACCTATGTAGAAGACGTTTATTGACACCTGGGAATAAAAATGTTATGATGTCATTATTTGTACAGTATTGCTGCGTTTATGATAGTCTGGAATATATAGATATATCACGCCATCACTAACACCATTCACTCGCGCAAATTCCCCCAGCATCCCCAAGATGCTACTTGGGTTAGTTCTGTAATTTCCCAGTTGAAGTTGTTCAGGGAATTGTTTGTACCACAACATTCATCAGAAACACATGACACTCTCCTTCGCTCGTTTATTCAGTGGCCTGTGTGTGTGTGTTTGTTTGTTTGTTTTTTTCTTTCTTTTACTTGAATTTCTCTTCCTTGTTGAAATTAGACCTTTATTTTTACCCATGGGAATGGTTACTGTCGTCTCTCCCTCTATTGTGTATTCATCTTGCCTTTCCGCGCTTTACAATACACCTAGTGGGAATTCATTCTTGAGACGGCAGGAAAATATCGACATTAATATCTTGTGCGATATTCAGCGTCAGGAAGATGAAGGACGCTTTCAGACTACGATCTCGAGCATGGATCCCGCTACGCTTGAACCCACAGTTTGTGTGATATGAACACGCCGTATAGTGACTTAGGGCGAGGGTTGCTTAATAGTTAAGGTGTCGGACTACCGATTGGAAGGTTCCAGGTTCAAACCCCGGCACCGCCGAGGTAAGGCCCTCAACACTTAACGGCTCAGATGTATAATGAGATAAAAATGTAAGTCACTCTAGATAAAGGCGTTCAGGTCCACTTGAAAAGGTGCTTGTACGCTCTTGCACAGCCCGGGTCAAATATGAAAGCCAGCCGTATCGGAACAATCAGCACGTCCAGATCTTATCCTCATTCCTGAAGTAGGAAGGCACCCAAGAAGGTCGCGTTTTTCTCCGATTTTTCCCACAATATCAGTAATATTACACATACCATGAAGGTCAACTTCCTGTTACTCTTCTCCTCTTTGTGTTTATTAAAAGCCAACTAGGTGTGGACTGCCGCATACTTCATTGTAGAGTATAAATACACAAGTGGCACACAACCACATTACTAAAGTGAAAGAGGAGGCAGAGAGGAGGCGGGAGGGGGAAGCAATCGTACCCGGGCATGGAACGAATCGATTGTGCCCTGTCTAATGTAAATCCTAGACATGTGATGGAAAACTGTATCATTTGATTATTAAGCGTACAATGTTGGTGTTGTTCTCCTGTGGCAGTAGATTACATTGACAGCCACTTTGCATTTTATTCTGGGATACGTCACGGCTGCGAATGCACCGTGTAGTCCGTTTCCGAAAAACCCCGGTGAACTTTCCCCTTTAGTTTCATATCCCAGCTTGTTAGGAAGCTGGGCTCGCACCCCTGGAGCAGACAGGGTTAAAGGTCGTGCTGGGGGCTTGAACCGCTGACCTTTCCGACCGGTACCCCAGAGCGCTTTTACTGTTGAGCCACCACTGTCTGGAAAAGTGAGACCACAATAGTTCAGCAATTTCCAAAACCGAAACACTCGGCTGAACTCGCCAGTTCCAGCCTGCTTCTGACTGAACTCTTGCGGTGATAAAGTGATTCAATTCTGATTCAATCCGGCTGCAGGAAGTGAATCAAACATGACGATGTACGTCAGCTAAACCGAGCCAAAGGACTGAGCTGTAGCACTGCAGACGAGTCAGCGTGTCCTGGAGATTTGTAACGATGAACAAAAAGAGGAAATGAACACCGGATGAATGACATAAAAATGTCAACGAGTTATATATATAATTCTAGTATATCTAGTCTTTTATCGAGAACTCCTATGACGAGTTAATGTAGAACCTCGGCGAGGATGTACAGTATTTTCAGCCTCATTCATGCATCTGGTTATGGTGATTCACTCGGATTCAGACTCAGCAGGGAGCGTACAGTGTACTGTGTGGTTGTAAAGCACTTTAAGGTCTAAACACAATAAGTTCAATACTTCAGCACTTCACAGTAGTAGTCCTGCCCGGTTTTATCACGTGTCCTGGTCTTTCTAGTTAGGAACTCTGCACACAATCACAATCACAAGTTACTCATCTCTCATGCCTTTTAATGAAGCTTAATAACACTGTGTACTCTTGCTCTATAATCAGTCTGGGTTGGCACTCGCAACATCGAACAATCCTGATTCTCGCCTGATGTTCAGGTAACAAGCTGCTTTAATGATTGTGTTTTACCTTGTTTTTTAATTGGTACGTTTATTATTATTATTATTATTATTATTATTATTATTATTATTATTCGATTGCATCACTGTTTTGCTTTTTTACTTTTTATGTGTAGTGTGAAAGTGCTGTGCTTCGTTTGTAATCAAGGTTCATGTTGGTGTCACCAGGGTTTCAACACGGATAAATGTACAAGCTACTCTAATTTACATCACGTTTCAAAGTGCGACACTGTCAGTTAAGTTAAAATTAGGTATAGGGACGATATTTTTGTTGTAATTACAGATGAACAGGTTTGCTCTGACGTCCGCCTAATGATTCATGGGATGTAAAATTGCTTCTTTTGTATGCAGCTACGTATGATAATGAGAATATTAGGCCACACCCCTTTAGGGAAGTTCTCATAATGATCAGGTTGGTGAGTTCAGCTGATGTTAGAAGAAGTTTTATCCACATATTTCTGCCTCTTTTTATTTATTTTTTGAAGAATGTTGCATATGAAAATCTGCATTAGTAACGTTTTACGTTTAGCAACATTTCCTTCAACTTTGTTTTTTCTCTTCTTAATTCTTATTTGAACAACTGTCAAGTCAAATTCCTTAAAAGTGAAACATATTCTGATTATGTAACGTCTCTCTCTCTCTCTCTCTCTCTCTCTCTCTCTCTCTCTCTTTCTCTCTCTTTCAGAATTGCAAAACAGCTGTCGGTGACTTGAGCAACAGCCTTTCCCTTAGCGTTTGTTTTTCTTCCTCCCTCATCCTCTTTCAATAATCCACGCCGTCCCCTTCGCCATGTCTCTTGCCCTGAAGCAAGTCTTCAACAAGGACAGAACGTTCCGGCCCAAGCGCAAGTTCGAGCCGGGCACGCAGCGCTTCGAGCTCCACAAGAAGGCGCAGGCGTCCCTGAACGCGGGTCTGGACCTGAAGCTGGCCGTGCAGCTGCCTCACGGCGAGGACCTGAACGACTGGGTGGCCGTGCACGCGGTGGACTTCTTCAACCGCATCAACCTGATCTACGGCACCATCAGCGAGTCGTGCACCGAGCAGACCTGCCCCGTCATGTCCGGAGGGCCCAAGTACGAGTACCGCTGGCAGGACGAGCACAAGTACAAGAAGCCCACGGCGCTTTCCGCCCCGAAGTACATGAGCCTGCTGATGGATTGGATCGAGGTACAGATCAACAACGAGCAGATCTTCCCCACCAATGTCGGTAAGGCGAACTCGAACGCTTCCACAGTTCGGCCGTCTCCTCCGCTTTTTCTTCTCAGAATTTTTTCCCTTAATTTAGTCATGGCAGATTTCCACCAACAAGCCAGCTCTCGTCTATCACCTGACACCTGGCAACCTGGAAAAGTGAACGCTATCACATGCTTTATTTAAGACATGTGAATCAAGCCATCTGCATCTTTTCAAACAGCTGACCGCGCAGGTCATTGTAAGACATTACGAGGGAACCTGCTATCCATCCTATTTCACATTCATATCCGCTTAGACGCCTGTGTGATTGACAGGGGAGACAGTGTCCAATCCCTCCCACTCAGAAAACACAGCTAGGTTTGCTTTCTTAGAGCACTTGCTCAGAAATGTTTTTTATCTGGTCTTTCACATCTTTATCATAAGGATTGTACCTATATTTCATAAGCAGCATAAAACTCCGGCTTATCGTTGCTTCTTTTGTTGCTCAGTGGTGTATTTGCAAGGAATGCCATGTGCGTTTGTTTGGTTTATATGTTTCTAGGCATAAGAAAATAAACCAAAGCCACGATATTGGACATCCTGATGAGAACAGCATGATAAGTAAAATATAAACCTTTAATATACTGTTTGGATACTGTACTATACTGTATATTGCCTCATAACAGCCAATGGGATTAAGGCATTGTAAGAAAAGTAGTATTTAACACGTTGTTTTCTGTGTCAAAAACATATTTCCTGGCAACGTTATTAGTATAGAAAGATGCTTCTGAATTAGGAATTTGCGTCATCGTCATTCATACTGCTGTCTGACATGCGAGTGAGATTCACAAGTACGTCACACTTAGGCTTCAGTGTAGACATCAGGAAATTACTGATCGTATTTTGTTTATTTCCTCGTCCAACCCATATCTCTTTCTGGTTGCACCACATACATGGGGACAGCCCATACCGTGCTTCTGAATCGCTCTCACACGCAAATGTTCGACACTCAGGTGTCGCCTTTTAACCAGCGATTTAGAGCATGGTCAAACCAGTCGCCATGGAAACCGGAGCGCACGTAGAGTATATAGAGTGGTTCACGCTAATTAGATTAGACGTTTGAGTTTAGAAGTTTATTTCAGCAAAAACTAAAGAACAAAAACTTTGATTTTAAGGATTTAAGTATTGTGCAAGTGAGAAAGGTTTAAAACGTCCCGTGAAACCATAGCAACCTGCGTTTGACCACGTCGTGAACTTATTGTTCAGGCTTTGCACTCAAATGATATGCAAAGTCAGAAAGCACTGTGACACCCAGCAGGCCCGACTTGACCTACAGACACGGACTCAAAACAAACCTGAGCATGATCTAATTAATAGTACACACATTTAACAAGACGCAAACGGAACATTTCTAAGAAAGCAGCACCATTGTTCCAAATGACTCAGGCTTCTTTTTCTTTTCTTTTCCTTTTCCCCGTCTGCGTCTCAGTGTCACCGTAAACCCGACGCCTCGCTGCTCCTGCACTCATCCGAGCGTCACCTTTCAAATCAGCTGACGGAGTCCAGCTCAGGATATAAATACACCATTTCAAAACTCTGCCAACGCACAGCTTAATGGCTTAATTAAATCTTCATCAGTTTGCTATTTATAAACCAAACAAACGCAGATGGCAAAAATATCATCCTGTGATATGTAAAGATGTCTTGTGATGTGTGTTATACGTATGTATAAGATGATATGATAATAATGTTGTTATAGAATAATGATGCTAATCGCTGTCTGTAACAAGGATTAGCTATAAATATGTTTTTGTCAAGCAGTTGGAAGAAAAAGTCTCAGTTGTGGTATATAAAAAATATTTTTTTATTGTCTCTTGGAATAGTGAAATGATGCATTAATATGTTATATAGTAGAATAATTCTGTAACATGACATGTCTTGGTTGATGAACTATCTTTGGATTAAAGACTAGAGATATTTGGCTTATACTAATACTACAGTATAAGTTATACTAACCCAGTGCTCATTCACTGAACAACTCTGGATACGGTATTATAATGTGTACATGCTATAACTGCTCTTCTCGCGTTATACGAGTCCACATCAGTTTCGTTAGTCTTGAGAGGCTTCAGCTGTGGGGATTTTTTGTGTGTGGTTCAAGTGCAGCATGTGTGAGTCATGGTTTCTTTATTGTGTTTAATATGAAAACTGAGAGGAAGTTAAATGAAGCCAGACATAAAGTGCAACCCGGAATTGACATTTAAGATCGAGGGTTTAAATAATACAAGAACCCACCAATGTTTAACAAAAAAACACTCAAAAAACAGCTGCTTTTGTCCCGGGTGCCAGTGAACTTGATACGGTGTTAAAAGTGAATCTGGAAATGTGAACTAAAAGAGAGAGATTAGGGAAGTGAACGATTAATCACTTAATTCCTGTTGAGATGTAAGATGTAACCAGGTGAAAATGCAGATAAGCTGTAATGTTTTGCATAATATTTCTCTGTAGCTCACATATCTGTTAGCTTGTCTGCCACAAGAGGGCGAACTTGCAGCTCAGGCGGTGGGTGATGTTGGACATCAGGGATACAAAAGCAGTGTTTTTAAATATACTAGCTGTATTGTTTTTTATTATCGATTAGTAGTGATTAATCAATTATTGTTTGTTCATTTGTTCAACTCACGTGTGGAATTCACTTTCTCAGCTTTTTGGAAACTGCAAAATTACATGTTTGGCTCAAATTTCCAAAAAAAAAAAAAAAAAAAAAAAAAACCATCTGAAGGCTAATGTTCAACTCAAGATGCAGATTTCTAACGGCATGTCTATTGGCTTTTCCCCACAGGTACGCCCTTCCCTAAGGGCTTCATGCAGGTGGCGAAGAAGATCCTGTCACGCCTGTTCCGCGTCTTCGTCCACGTCTACATCCACCACTTCGACCGAGTCAGTCAGATGGGGGCAGAAGCGCACGTGAACACCTGTTACAAACATTTCTACTACTTTGTTACTGAATTCAACCTCATAGACCACAAGGAGCTTGAGCCACTGGTCAGTGTGTTTGTGTGTGTGTCTTTTTTAGTCTTTTTCCTTCCCTACCACACGCACTTAACTGTTAATTAACGAATTAGTTGAATCGGCAGAAACTGTTCCAAAGAACAATGAGTGTTTTCAGGTGTCGACTAGCTACCAGTATTCAGTCTCATCATATCGCCGTTAATGATTCCCATTAGTTCGACTGCATCTACACGAATGTTGAGTAAAAAGCTAAACAAGACCCTGAAACTCCTCCACTGTTGCTACTCTTAGTTTACACAGGAAATGATGTCGCTATACCACATCCTCCCGAGAACTCCTCCGACTTTCACATGTGCTCTTATGTAACAGGAAAACAGAAACGAGCAGGTTAAACGCAGTCTTGAATTCACGTTAGTAATCATACACCCTTTTTAAGGGGCTTTTCTGATTGGGAATCAATGTTTAAGAGTTCTCTGAGACGGACAACCAAAGAAGGGAAGTTCTCTAATGTGCCGTACTGTTTACTGTTTTAGACACTCACTGAGACATAAAACAGTAGGAGGCTTGTTTTTATACATCGTTGGGAACCAAATGTCCCTACAAGGGAAGGACTGTTTGACTGAGGTTAAAGGTTAGGGTTAGGTTTAGGTGAAGCACAGCATTAATGCACAGTAAACTTAAGGATACTTAGAGATAAAGGGGACATAGTATGCAAAATCATACAAACAGCATGAGAATAAAACATTCCTTGATTTCATGTTTGTATCATCCAGCACTGAAACAGCTCTGCTTTTCCTGTCCCTGAATTCTGATCGGCTAGGAAAATGCACTTCCTCGAAGAGGCGTTCGAACAATAGACACAGAAGCAGCGCGTTCGGAAAAGGAGTGAAAGAAACTCAAACAGGCACGATTCAGGAAGTTGAATGTCAACTCTGATCCTGCATTCTGCAGTCACTCCATGGAGACCTACATGGGCGTTTTCACACCAGAGCCCCGGGATAATTTCCAAGAAAACGTGGGCATCAAAGTCTGGTTCATTTTGATCAGTGAGAATACCATCGTTCTGCCCTCGGGAACGGCTCGAGTCCGCTGGAAAAGATGGTCTCAAGTACAATACAGTGTACTCGGGCACGAATCGAATCAGATATGGAAGCCAATCGTACGTGAAATCGGAAACAGACGTGATGTCATCCGTGCCGTGCCGTCTGTCTCCTCCAAAATCTCTCTGCACAGTTATAGCTGATAGAGTAGGAAGGCACACCAGACACTTTCAATATTAGGCATATTCTTCTCTTTGTGCTCAACGGCAGCTCGCAAACCAACTAAGTGCATACCGCCACCTGCTGTATTGGAGGGTGAAAATACGCAAATGTATCAGAGTATGGAGAAAAATAATATTGTGAATGCTGGCCAGTGGGGGAGAGGCGGGGGCAATCTTTCCTGGGAACAGTACAAATCGTGCCTAATGTGAAAACGCCTTAAGACTTCAAACTAAAACGGAGTATAATACGTTACCTTTGAGTGTTTGTAAAGAAAAAGTTACTGAAGGCAGTGGAAAGTTCGGGGAGGAAAGTCTGTGTATGTAAACCCATAAATGTCATTTAGTGTGCGTGGATACATTTCCATTGAAATATGTAAAAAAAAAAAAAGAGGGAGAGGGAGGAGAAGCAAAAGGCTAAAAGAGTGTGAGTAACAAGCCATTTTGGGCACCTCTGGGAGTTCATAGTGCCAGCGTGATTCACTGGGTTTTCCACATCATCTGTTCCTGCCCAAAGATGTGGCTGATGTAAATGAGTTTTTCCTCCTACTTGAAGCTAAGAAGTAAATGTTGAAATCAATTTATACTCATCCTTAACATTATCAAGTCTGATCGAGACACTGAACTTCTTTTTGGTTGTCAAGACACTGTGGCAAGGTCATAAAACACACCCAGAGCTAAGCGCCTGTCTGCCAGAGAACCTGCTGTTGGGACAACACATATATCACTTTGTTTACACCATAAATAATCAAAAAACGATTCTAAAGTACTATACAAAAGATAACATAAGACGACATAAAGTGCGTTTGCAAATGTGCAAAACAGGAGCAGCAACACGACAACATGACAATGATATACTGAGACAGTGGGTTGAGGTAGTGCAAGTTATTAGCATGATAGATTATAAAAACCAAAGTAAACATTTCTTATGAGTAGCAGCATCGGTGAGAAAGAGTCCTTGTGCAAATAGCAGCTGATAAAGTCAATATTTGTGCAAAAAAAAATTTTTAAGGACATTTTTACCTTTCGTTTTTTCACAGGGCTGCTTATTTGGTCGGACGTTGTGCAAACGTAAATTAAGCTCAGAACGTATATACTGTAAGAAAATGTTAAAGTTCTTTTTAAGGTTGTATTTGCAACATTTTTCACATTTATTTAAAGTAAAACAACTGTCATTTTATGAAATTCATTTCAACTTAAAACAGTGTTGTCTCAGTCATGTCTCCAATGTCAGGGTTCTTGCTGGGTAGTGATGGTTTAAACATGCAATTTAACCTTCTTCAATTGACGTATCGCCACACTGACACCAAAATTTTTTTTCTCTTTTTAAATACATATTTTATTTATATACAGTATGTTTGCATTTAGGGTGGTGAAATGGTGCTATTCTCTATAATCCTGCAGATGGCGCTCTAAACTCACACATCATGACACTTATAGAATGCAAACACAAATTGAATTGACACCTACAGTAGGTATTGTAATAATATGGTATCAGGTGACCTCTGGTGATTCCCATCCCTAGTTGGCGTGTGCATTTGTTTCTAGGAAGATAACTGTGAAAAACTGATATCATCTTAAGATAACAAATATCTTTTGGTTGATCCGGTAACATTTGAGGATCATTTTTGCCAAATTCATTGCTGCAATAAGAGAACGTGAAAGCAAGGAATCATTCGTTCAATCTAATTCCATAATTGGTTTCCTTTGAAAACAGGAGAACCTGCACATAACAACAGCATTAAATAATATTGTAAATGTATTCTTTTCATGAGGTTCTCGTGTGTTCTGTTACGTGTTATGTGACACCTCCACCCTTTTCTCCGTCCTGACAGAAAGAGATGACGTCACGGATGTGTCACTGAACCGGCGTCTCGAGGTGGTACATCCCAGCCCCATCGACCCAATCGTCCGAATCAGCGATTTCAGAAAACCAACCAAAATTTCCAAAGACTCTATTTTTATACGTATTAAAGTACTGTAATATTCTATTTAGCGAGAAATATGTTAACACCCTCTGAATTCCTCTTTAATGTGTAGAAATGTCTTTTTGCTAGAATTCAGTATTAGAAATCTTTTTTTTTCAGTTGATTCTGAATCATTTCTTTAATTGTTTGCTGAAAATATTTCCCCTGTCAAAAGCATACAGATTATATTTGTTAATATTTATGTATGTATTTGAGACAGTAAACATATTCTGCTAAACATGTCCACTGTTTGTTTGTCAGAACTAAGCTGTTCGGTGCAGCCAAACTGTACAACGGTTTTTACAGTTACAACAGTTTAGTGTTGCACAAGAAGCCTACGTCTTTATTACTTAAGATTATTACGTCAGCTGCCATAAAGTTCATGTTATTTGTGTGATAAAATATACAGGGTGGGCCAAAAATAGGGATACAGTTAACCACTTAAACATTTGTCCTTTATTAAAAAATTTAGACTTTTATTTACATATATTATAATTATATATTAGATCATTTTACATTGAACATTTAATCTCAAGTGCTCAAAGAGTCCACCTTCTTGATGATAATAATTTTTATATCTAAAACATGATTGTGAAGGTGAAGCAGATAATGAAGTAACTGTAACCCTACTTTTGGCCCACCCCGTATAAGACACTTTAATAGGAACATCTGTGCAAATAACTTGGGAGCAGTGAGGTGCATAAAGGTCAAGAGCTTCAGTTCACACCAAACATCAGGATGGAAATAATGTACAGAATCAGAGGACAGACTGATTCAATCCAACAAAATGTCTACGGTAACTCGAATAAGCTCTTTTTATGGCCATGATGAACAGAAAAGCATCTCGGGATATAGATAAAGAGAAGGGCCAATAATTAAATGCACAAGTAATGATTTTATATTTAAGCAGAAACATTTTGATTCACACATTTGAATTGAATTATTTTTCCTTTTATCATCGGACTGGCACACATTCAAAAATTCTGAAACGAACATAAGTAAATAATTACAAAAGCAAGAAACAAAATGAAAGAATATTTGAAATAATCATTTGTGTTTATCTTTAATCAGAAATATAACCAAAAATGGCGAGCGTCCATGCAAATCACCTTTCCAGTACATTCAAATTTACCTTTAACTTTGCTCCTACAGTGAGCAGATCCCAGCAAAATATTCCTAAACCTAGTGTAATCCTGCAAAAATTACTCTCCCCTTCTTAAACGCACCGGATTCATCTAAACAACTAACTAAAAAGTACTTTTCTGAGTTGGAGGAATATGTGCAGAATAAAGGGTTTTCTAGGACCAGTAGGATTTAACATACTGAATGCGATCAAATACGCACAGAAATATATTATATGAGGGTTGTTCAAGTCAAACTCCAAGACACGTTCACATGTTTGAGCCATTAAAGGAGTTCCTGGGAGGCCGGGGTTTCAGACAGTCAGTTCGATCATGACTCCGGCGTACTGAGAAAACGTTCTACCTTGACGGTATCCAAGCGCTAGTGAAACACGGGGATGAGCGCATTAGTGTAGAAAGGGATTATACAGAGAAATAAAGAGAGTTTTTACTCTCATGGCAGTGTTCTGTTATTTAGCACAATCAAAATCCCGGATTGACTTGAACGCCTGAACTTGTCTATTTTTTTTTGTTGTTGTTGTTGTTGTTGCATAATTTGTGCTGCAGTAATAAACAAACAAAACAGAATTTATTATTAGATTTTCCTCAGGTTATGGAGTGTAAAAAAAAACAACAACGGTGATTGTTCGATCTTATTAACTCTTAGCTACTAATAATTGCTGCCGGTTATTTGGAAATTCACACCAGAAAAGACAGTGAAATAACACAGTTTGTCCACCAGGGTGTGCAAGCAGCACCGAAAAGACACACCATTACCCCTGAGAGTGAAATGTAAAGTTCTTTGTTTCATTCTCCCAATATAAACATGATTTCTTTTTACTCACTTTACCAGCATGAGTGACAGCTCGTTTGTTGTTGCTATAAACCCTGCATGACAATCTGGGGCATTTTAATGACAAATGTGTGAAATATTCCGTTGTGTTGTTGCTTCGGGGGCAGAAAGCTTGTGGAACAAATGTCCGAATGCCAAATGGAGAAAGAAAAACATGCTAAATATAACCGAGGCTCATCAATTGAGGCGTTTCAAATGGAAATTGCACGCAGGCTCGTTTGTCAGAATTGCGTCATTCCTCAGGACGGGTTAGGTTACCGGCTTTGTCCCTGCAAACTCTAGTAGTTTCTTCAAGGCTCAGTGGATAAGGATCTGGGGTTACTGATCAGAAGGTCACGATGCCCCTAATGGACCCTTAAGAAAGCAATTCTGTTCTAAAACCAGAAGTTTAGATGCAGCAACATCATTGTTTCCATTTCACTGCTTGGCCTTGGGTTGGTTAGCAAACAAAAATCATTTTTAAATCCCTAAGGCCAGGATAAAGAGTCATGGTTTAATTGTTTACTGGCAGAAATGTTTTTCCAGGAAGACAAAGTAAAAAGTCTCTGTCCATCCATCAAAGGAAAGCAATTCTCAGGCCTGTGTCGACACAACGGTGTTTAGAAAGTGACGCTTAAGAAAGCTAGAAAGCATTTGTAGCCTTTAACCCCGTCTCACTTTCGGTAAGCGCTTTATCCCGATGCGGGTCAGATAGAAGCTCGAGCTCAAGGACGTGTGCGGCAGTTCGGATTTACTTCATAAACATTATTTAAATGTGTTCAATAATTCATCACCATTCTTGATCATTTTCATACCATTTATCCTGTACAGAGTTGAGGGGGGCCTGGAATCTACCCCAGGGGACACAGTGCACGGGGCGGGGTACAACCAGAACACGGCACACACACACTGCAAGGACTTTGGAATTGCCAATTAGCTTAGTCTGCCTGTCTTTGACTAGACATTACGTATCTACCTCTTATGCAATAATGTCTGTCTCTTTATTTTTCATTTAAATACACATGTCCAATATCTTTCTCATACCAGAGTCATGGACAAGGCAGGAATCAGATCCTCACCTCTGGAGATGCAGTGCTAACCCCTACGCCACAGCGCCATATCATTTATCACCAGTAGGTAACTTTTTTTCTGGGCAGAGTTGCAGTGGATCGCATGGATCAAGGTGTAAGAATACACTCTACAATCCGATCACCATGAACATGTGCAAACACACAATCACACCGGGCAGAGATTTAGCAGAGTCAAGCCAGGACGTTTCTGAGAACAAGGAGGAAAGTGGAGAACATTTGAAACTTTGCTCAGACAGTAACCCAAGGTCAGGATCGAACCCTCACCGCTGGTGTACGATAATATTTTGTCTACTTACTGGAGCCATAGAGCTGCTCAATCCCTGCACGTTCCGCAGCGAGAGCACATTAAGCCCAGGATGGTGTTATTTTTAACTTTGATAATGGTGTGTTGTGAATTCCCTCAGCTGTAACTAAATCACAGCACAGACCCTCTGGCAAAGGCTTCACAGATCCTCCTGGGGGTCCCTGGACAGCACGTTTGGAAACTACTACCCTAGGGCAATGTACTCAAAGTTGAGCTACCAGGGTTGTGTGTTTTTTTTTTTAAGTTCAAGTTGTGGAAATCACAACCTAGTCTACCATCAAAGAAATTAATCAATCTGACCGTCACACCAGTACGATGGTCCTCCCAAAAGCTGTATAGGATTTGTTCATATGCTCAAGCAGTATGACTCGCTTTCACAAGAACTAAGAACCTCAAACCTGTTCCAACACGGAATCATAAAAGCAAGGTCTATGAAACATAAGGTTGTAGTGGAAGAACTCGATGACCTGCACAGCGCCCTGACCTCAACCCCCCACTCAGCACCCTTCGGAGGGATCGGAATGCAGTATTGGAATGTTGCTCCAGGCCTTGTTGTACAGCCACAGTGCCTGACCTCTTTAATGCTCTTGTTGCTGAACGAGCACAAATCCCAACAGCCATGTTTCAAAATCTTTGCAGAAGAGTAGAGGTTCTTCTCCTTCTTCTTCTTTTTCTTTGTTGTTTACCGGCGATTGGAATCCAGTAGGTTACATTTCCACCAACTGTACAGTAGGTTTCATTCTCCCTCATCCCCCCCCCCCCCCCACCGCCTCTTTCCAATACCAGCCTTCCATTAAAATGTCTAATGCATCCTTCCCTGATTTTGTCTTCATTTGTTTTGTGTCTTGAACACTTTTGTCTGCTTTTTCCGGTACTTCCACACAGTCTTTCTTCTTGACGCGTTTCCTTCTCAGTACCAGGAAATATATGCAGGAGAGGCTAGATATGGTGGCACAGCTCCAAGAACCAAGGAGAATAGAAAACAATGTTAATAGATTTTTTTTTTTTTAGAATGGGGACTCATGGATCAGGGAAGAAAGCATTTAATGTTGACTATAGGTGGTGACTACAGAACTTCAACTAGACACCAAGTGTTAGAAGTTATTACAGTATAATATTATAACAGCAATCAGGGGTCCAACCTTTTAATGGTTTATAAATTACTAAGTTTGTTTAACAAGCACATGTTCACATACTTTTGGTATCATATTGCACGAGTTTGTATAAATAGTTATAGATTCTTTTAAAAATGATCTGATGAGCTTTTATATAATCAGAGATATTATTATTTCAGGTTGGAGCCCACATACATGTCTGTCTCCTGTCTTTCTGTACGGCAGAACTCTCTAACTTATTAATACAAAGAAATCACATTTTGTAAGGTTGAGTATCTGATGCCTTGTTTACACCAAGTTGTACTTCTCTCATCGTCAGATAAATACACTCCCTGTTCGGTAACCGGAGAGTGAATCACAGAAGAGAAATGGACAAATTAAAGATTAAGTTTTAATTCACTTCTACCACTTCAGCGCTGTTATTTCAGCGGTGAAAATCTGAACTAATCCCAGTAAAAATATTCAGTATAGCTTTAATAATTAATATCTATTGGTGCAGGTGTTTGTTTACATTGAGCAAGTAGCACAACAGTAGTTTGTTTTAAAGTAGATTATTAAATCCAACACATAACTGTTCATAACATCGCTTTTACTCAACATTTTGCTTTCACTTATGGTGCAGGTTAAACTTATGGCTTCAGGTAGACATCTACTGTAAGTCCTGCAGAAGTTCTGATTAAATAATGTGTAAATGCTGTGACTAAATCTGCCTGGAAAGACTATTTTTTTCTGAGACAGGCTCTATAACAATCATAGTATAATGTAGACCTTGAAATAACGAGTCCATTAAATTTATTTAAACTTAAGAGCAGTATTTGGCTCAAAAATAATGTTTAAGACCCTCGTCCTAGACTGTTTAGCTTTAGAGCTAAACTAGGAATTGTATCGCGGCCTACTAAAGATTTGGAACACGACCAAAATGGCGGACAGGATAAAAACAACCCACGAGGGAATTTTCCAGAAAGTTCTCTGTTTATTTTGTTGTGGATTTATTTATTTTATTTTTCCTTTTTAAGTTACATGTCACACGGTGTCTTTTATTCAGGTCAGTGAGATTTACAGCCTACAATTGAGACAGAATCCCCCCCAAAATGCTGATATTTATGCTTAAATGTAAGTAAATAGCTAGCACGCTAGTCATTTTGGATTTTTCTGAATAAATGCGCACGCAAGCAAGACAAAAAAAAGTCGTTCATTCATTTATTAAAAAGTTGGTTTAATATACGTTTAAGTTACCTTACTAAAATACATTTATTTAACAATAACGTTAGTCTGAACCAGAGTTTGTGAGGCCTGGATTTATTATTGAGCACATAAGTAAAACAAATATATTACGAATCAAAGCAAATGAAATATCGAAGAGTACTATATACAGAGTGAACAAACTGAAAAATCAGACACAATGCTTTTATCCAAAACAGCGTGCATTGCTAACAATTAAACCTTACACACACTGCAAAATAAAACAAAACCACGCAGACTTCCGAGTTAAAGCTTGAAGAATATTAAACCTAATTAAAAATTTGCTCTTTTTCTTGCTTTTAACCTCTTGCTCGTAAAAACACTGTCCAGAGCCCCCTGGGTCATGTCCGTGTGTTACGTGCACGATGTGTTCTTTTCCCCTTTTCCTCTTGAACACGATTGTTGCCAAATCCTCTGGTTTCCTTCAGCATTCCTTAAACTGCTGCACTGCATTCAAGTGGATGAAAGAGATTCATAAAAGATCTGATTTAATTAGATTAAAATGTTTTAAATTAAATTTGTCACATATAAAAGGCTTAATAAGGCTTTGATAAAAATTAATTTTGCAGACATTTTATGTACATTAAAACCCATTTTCTGTGTCTGGTGTTAATATAAATCAGCTCTTTACACCACTTTAATCTTCATCCAGCCACATTATTATTTGTTTTTTATGCTGATAAATATCTCTTAACCTCGTTTAGTCAAGTTGTCGTTCTTTCACATACACTATATGGACAAAAGTATTTTCCCAAACCGGCAGTAACATTTTATCCAAATGCATATACTTCAATATATATCGCCAGTCCCCCTTTTGCAGCCTTAACAGATTCTACTCTTCTTGGAAGGCTGTACACAATATTCTGGAGTGTTTTTTTTGTGGGAATTTGTTCCCATTCATTCTGTAGAGCATTTATGAGGTCAGGCACTGATGTTGGACGAGAAGGCCTGCCTCCTTGCAATCTCCGTTCCAGTTCATCTGAAAGCTGCTCGATGGGGTTGAGGTCAGGGCCAGTCAAGTTCTTCCACACCAAACTTATTAAACCATGTCTACAACCCTTGCATTGTGCACTGGGGCACAGTCATGTTGGAATTGAAAAAGATCTTGCCCACAGAAGTTGCCACGAAGTTGCACAGAAGCATAGCATTGTCCAAGATGTCTTGGAATGTTGAAGCATTAAGATTGCCCTTCACTGGGAATAATGGGCCTGATTGAAACACCTGAATTCAATAATTAAGAGGTTTGGCCATATACTTTTAGTGTAGATTGTACATATTGGACAACCGACACACAGGATATGAGCTGTAAACTGTAACCTGTAGGTAGGATAGCAAATAGGTTCCATAAACTACTCCATGCAGTATACCACGTTAGATGTTCGACTAGCCCATGTGAGAGGTCATGGTGTTTAATAGTCCGCTCGCTTCAGGGAAAAACCTACTGCTGCTGATGTTTGAAGAGACGCTCCTGTACCTTTTGTCAGATGGAAAGAAGCTGAAGAGTCCATGTGAGGGATGTGATCCAGTGCTGATGGCTCTGCGGACACAGTGAAGTGCTATTGATGGATAGCTTTTATCTTTTCTGCTGTTTTCGTGGTATAGTTCCTGAAACGCATGGTGTGAGAGAAGGACAGGATACTCTCTATGTTCTCTCAATAGAAGATTAAACAGATTCTTGAGGACAAATCAGAGTTACTGATAACCCATACTGTTGGTTTCATTTGTAATTGGTTTTCTTATTGCAAGTAATTGAATTACCCTAAAAGTGCAGTTGAAAAATGCTAGCTGAGGGACGTGTGAGATAAAAAAAAATGTTTAAAAAAA
This sequence comes from Clarias macrocephalus, assembly GCA_011419295.1. NCBI lineage: Eukaryota > Metazoa > Chordata > Actinopteri > Siluriformes > Clariidae > Clarias > Clarias macrocephalus. Next base: position 38,694 of record JAAGKR010005623.1, read on the forward strand.
AAGGCATTGTTTGTTGGTCAGTACTACAACCAAAAAATGACAAAGTAAATGAGGAAACAAACCTATTTACAGATAGAAACTTATGTAACTGTACAAAGGTGCACCCGCAAATTGTAATATTAATGAATGAATATACATGATCATATCAATTGAATCAGGTGGTCAACATAACCACCTGATTTAAGGTTTGTTGATGTATATGACCATATTTATAGTGATGGTGTCAGAGGAAGAAATCTGTCTCCTGACAAAGAGCAGTGGTATCGTACAGACTAATTGCAGTCTGCAAGAAAAACGTCCTGTAGCATTCTTTGTCATAATGGAGCTGAAGTGTTTGTTTTGCTGAAAGTGCTTTGCTGTTTAGCCAGTAGATTGTTAAAGGGGATGTGACGTCTTCTCCATGATGATTAATAGTTTGTGTAGAATCCTTCTCTCCACTTCCAATTCCATGATCTCCAGGAGGTCCCCGATATTCAGATATAAATTTCGAAATAATTATATTAAAAACGAAACGAACAAACAAAATGTATAATTGGGAAATGTATTACTGAACTTTTTTTTTTTAATAAATGTGTATGGATTCAACAGGTTATTCACTTTTTGTTTATGATAGTAAGCCTCCAGAAGACATTACATTTCTGTAGCTCTATAGCTCTGTACTTTGGCTCAGATTGTGCCACAGAAATGTCCTCTAAAACACAAAACACACAAAATATTTGACTTGCTTGCCTCATTATGGGCAAAACGAGAGTGAAAAGCACCAGAGTTTGACTTGAACACTGAGACCACCTCACCGAAGGTTGCTTTGTTCTGCACAGCGGATTTTCAAACATACTTAAAATTCTGTAGGACCAGTTTCAGTTGGTTTGATAAATTCACACTTGTTTGCATCTCAGATTGATATCTGTTTCATGTAGCTGCATTTACACATTATATATATTAATAATTTTTCAACATAATTCTTAAACTCTTAATAGTCTATGTTGTACATACAGAAAATGTATAAGTATTACAGATAGGACATATTTATTAAGACAAAATAATGCAGCATGTCATCTTAGAAAGGAATAACCAAATGATGCAAACTTTCCTGTGTCAAAAAACTTAAAGGTACAGATTTCCCTCAGACTGTTGTTAAACACTTACACTGGAGACTCCTTCCATAAATGACACAAAAGTTTTATGTGGAGTGAAACACGTCTCTCTAATTTGTTACCATAGAAATAATAAGCCTTATAATAAAACAATGCATAAAAATGGAAAAAGTGTAAACTGAAAATGATATTAGAAATATAAAAAATTTAAAGATATAATTACATTAATTTTCATAATATCTGACGTCCAAATTTAATAATTGAGCAATTAATAACGTTCTAATTTGTTTTTATTTTTTTTTTTATTATATTTGGCAAAAAGTGAGCTTTCAAAGGTCACACATGCAAAGGTCCCAAGCTAGACGACGACTTCTTATTCCTTAAAGACCCACAGTCAGTCTACATGTCCCTGTCCTAATACACCTTTAATGAGGACATAGTTAACTATCTATACGTGTAAATAAACATTCCATGCATTCCAACCTCTCTTAACAGGTAAATATCCAACTCTGACAAAGTACACACAAAGATACCGTTAATATGTAGGACATCACAACACACTCACCTAGACATCACAGCTTATCACATACAATGTTTGTGATGTAGACACAACCTGGGTGTGTGCTGTTAATGATTAGGGAAAACACGTTCCAGGGCATGGGTGAACTTTTTGCTCTGTTTCATACAAACCACTGACACTGGAGACTCCTTCCATAAACCTCTAATAAGCATCTTACAGAAACCAAAGCTCACATCCTTAAAAAATTAAAATAGGTCTCAGTTGTTAATATAGAAATAATAGGTTTTATACCAAAAAAGGAACAAGCAATATATATAAGGCTAGGAAATCTTTTTTTTTAATAAGAAAATTTATGTGAAATATGAAAAATGAACAAAATGAAAGAAATTAATCAGTTTAAAGATTTATAAGTAATAACCTTTGTATGGCAGCCTTTTTGTAATGTTGTGTTTTTATTTCTTACAACATATTTGGAGATGCCTGGAAGTTGAGTCATGTCAACTGCATTTCTATTTTATATCCCCTTGTTTAAATGTGTTGTGCGATTTTACTTCATAAACCTTATAACATAATTCCAGATGATTGTCATAATATTAGTTTGAAAGTATTATATATAGTATATTTATAAAGAACCATTTCTATTCACTGAAATATTATTTTGGTTGCATCTGACTTCTTAATTGAATCATAATTTAAATAATGAATAATGTCCCAAACTAATACAAGAAAGAAGTTCAGTTGTCTCAACTTCCAGATAACTTCTTCTGGATGGCTGAGGATCTTCACAGACATATTTGGAGATGATTTGTCAAAATGTTAGTGTTTAAATCTAGTGTTAGGTGTATAGCTTGTGTAGACTATACAGCAGGGGTGTCCAAATCCAGTCCTGGAGGGCCAATTCAATTCAATTCAATTCAATTTTATTTCTATAGCGCTTTTAACAATGGTCATTGTCTCAAAGCAGCTTCACAGACCAGCCAGTGACCAGCACAGTTTGCAATTCACCAACACCTAAACACACCCACTGAACCTAGTAATTAACAGATTAGTTAAATCAGCTGTGTTTGAGAAGAAGAAGCACCAAACTGTGTTGGACACTGGCCCTCCAGAACTGGATTTGGACACCCCTGCTATACAGTGTTACAGGGACTGAGACAAGTATTTGTTTTTCTACGATCTGGCAACCTTAGTAGCTGAATCAGCGCAGCCGGTTCCAGCCGGTCGGTGTGTGCTTTGTTTTCTTCTGGAACGTGCCTGAGGAACCGAGACTAACCGTCATGCGTCAGTCGGTGGGCGGGGCCAGAACATCCGTTCGACAGTGGGCGTGGCTTCGCCGCTGCTACGTGCCAGGCGGCTTGTGTGTGTGCGCGCGCATGTGGTGTGTTTTGTCTGGTTCAATGCGGTGCAGGGTTGCGTCAGAGACAGTTGCAGCTTTACTGGTTGGATTTCTACAGCCTCAGTGCACGCTTTCTTTTGTTTGCCTCTTTTTGATGACGCAGCGCGTTTTTTTTTCTAAGATAGAGATGGACGATACGACAAAATCTATGAAAACAGTGATGCATTATGAAAACTGACTTAATAAAGTTTATAAATTCAACATTATGAAGTATTTTTATTAGTTAAAAGAAGTCAAAAATGACCATGGACCCAAGAAATAATTATTTTTTTCAATATTATATTAAGCTGACAGTTCGAGCACCAGCTGCGCCAGGTTGCCACTTGGGCCCTTGATCAAGGCCCTTAACTCTGTCTGCGCCAGGGGGAGCCATGTAATGGCTGACCCTTTACTCTGACCCCACCTACTAACAAAAAGCCAGAATATGCGAAGAATAAAGAATTTCACTGTGCAGTAAAGTCTCTCCACAGCGGCCATGTGAAGTAATAGTACTGCGTTGCCCCGCTCTTGTTTGGTGCCACCCGTCTGTTGTACATATCCGAGGAGTTCTTTACTTAATGTCAGCCGTGTATTTGTGTGTGAAAATGTTAACCATCGAAGAACGTGTTTTTCTACTCTTTAGAGCTGGCGATAAATTCATGGATTTAGTGCGTAAAAAAATTTCAAGCAGCATTTTCTGGAGAGACAAGAATTCCACACCGCGATAATGTGCGAGATTTAATAAATAAATACGAGTAAGAATAATAACCTGTTTCATTAAATTAATATTTTCCCATAACCTACTCTTCACAGCCACTGCGGAGGGACTTTCTGAACGTACTATACAATATATGTGACAAATAAAGCCTGAACTTTACCCACTCATAATCACTTTGAAATCAGTAACTAGGTTAAAAAGTTACCCACTTTTAAATTTCACATACTTTACAAATACACCAACTGTTGTTAAAGTATTCATAAAACAGCTCCTGATCCGTGATTTGATTGTTTGGTGACATGTTTCCTTTTGCAGCAGGAAGTCGTGATGATGATGTCATTCTACACTTCTTAACTGACTTGAGTAACAGTCAACAGCATTAGAGATAAGCCACACCCCCAGCCCCATGCTGAATCCACACAAACCTGCTAGTGTCTTTCCGAGTTTACTAAATGTCAAGGGACGAGCGAAAAGTATAATGGAAGCATTTAAGTCAAGTTGACTCTTATTGTCGTTTCTCTTCATTGCACCATGCTCCCTCTGGAACTGCTCGACAAGTCCCACCATCTCTCAGGATACAACGAAGGCCTGCATCAAGAGCCTCTTCTAGATGTCTAAGTCGCTGACCATCTTCAAACAGCATCTAAAGACCTACAGATTACTGAATACTGGATAGGAGCGTCTGCCAAATACCCAAATGTAAACTTAAATTAGCACTTTAATTAAAACATGTATTGTCTCTGTGCTTATTTTACTACATTACTTGTCCAAGAGAGTTTTTAGTCTGATGGTATTCTTAGTCCATGACCTAGTGAACCAGTATTAGGATGTATTTATTAATAGAAGCTTCAAAGCGTTTCTGTAAGTCGCTCTGCAAGTCTACCTGCCAAATGCCTTAAATGTAAATGTAAATGTAGTAGATACCAGCTTGGAAAATATTCAGATGTAACAGAATAGCAGCAACGACTGGTATGGACACACACACACACACACACACACACACGTTCCAGTATTACTCTTGCACACTCGTACACACACGCACGTGTCTCTCTTGAAGCCCGTGTAACATGTGAGTCTGCTTCCTCGAAACTGGAGTTTGTTTTGCACACTAAAAAAACCTAAACTTTAACTTCCGCTTTTCAGATAAATACAAGTGAAAAAAAAAAATCCCATACAGTTGTGCTTCTCAATCTCTAGTCACTTTTGTTTTCATTTTAGTAAATGTCACGCTGCCCACTCAACAGGAAGGATGGCGACATTTTATACTTAAACATGACTTTTTAAAATGTGCATATTATTTTATACATTTATTATTTCATTTTAAAAAAAGTATTTTATGAATGTAGTCAAACTAATAACTGTAATTATACCATAACTTTATAAGCTAAAATGCACAATCAGAATTGTCATATAATGATTTTTTTAAATAATATAGACCAAAAGTAGAGATAACTAAAGTTATCTAAATATCAAAAGATAAATAAATAGAGCAGTTTTATATTATCAATCTGTAACTAAGGCAAAAAAAAAAAATGTGCGAAGCCTGTGTTTTTAAACAGCAAGTGTGGTGTAAGTGAGATAGTGGCAGCCATGTACCCCAGGACCAGGAGATAACAGACTTCAGTTGGAGCAGCTGCTTCGCCTCCACTTTAGAAAATATTTTCTGTGATGTAATAAACAACGATACAATTTATAACGAAACTGTGAAAACGCAAACGACTGTTTCTGCTCTTTAAAAAATTTTTGAGTCAGATCTCACTCCTTAATTGGAAAATTTTAATTATTAATCAATCTCTAAATTTAATTCTAAAAATCTCTAGTTATATTTAATAAAACCCAATGATCCCAAACTAGACTTTCATCCTGCTTTTTCAAAACGGAGTAGTTGGCCTACATTTTTCTGCCCTGGTCCTACTCATAATGCACCTGGGTATGAGAAGTGATTCAGCTATTTATAATACATATACTGTTTACAGTACGTATATATATATAAAAAAAAAACACACACACACACTTGCTAAATGCATGCATTTTGGACTCTCTTACATAACCCGATGCTTAACAAATACACATGCATGTAATGTAATGTAATTGGAACTTGCAATAAAACACCCCAATATCCCAGCCAATCAGGGGCCATGTTTGTTTTGCAGATATTTCACCGCACCGTATATACGGCACATGTGCAAATGAATACACATGTGAAGATGCAGGCATTCCAGTCTCTCTTACATAGCATGTGAATATCCCACCCTTACAGGACGTGTGTTTCACATACCGTCGCGTACACGTAGGAACGCCAGCCCAATCAGAGCCCGTGTTTGTTTTGCAGACATTCATCCATATGTCAATCAGCTATAACATATAAAAAAAAAAAACACCTAAGAGGTGAAATAGATAACATTGATTATCTTGCTTCAGTGACATCTGTCAGAGGTGAGATATATTAGGCAGCAAATAAACACTCATTCCTCAAGTCGATATGTTAAAAACATGAAAGAACGACTTTGACAAGGAGCCAAATTATGATGGCTGGAAGACTGGGTTTTGCAGGTTTTGTGGGGTGTTTCCTGTATGCAGTGGTTAGCTCCTACGAAAATTTTATCTAGGAACTATGACATTGCTGGAAATGTTAGTGCTGGGTTTGGTTATAATGGTGTCCAAATACTCAATGCATCACATCGTGCTGTTTATGGGCATGAAAACAATCAGAGTGCCCATGCTGGCCCGTGTCCACCACAGCAAAACACCAAACTCTCCAGCTCTAAATCCAGCCGTGAATCCGTTGGGAGTCCGATCCATGGAAGTCCCACCTCAGAACATCAAGGACTTCCTAGGAGTTCATGTCTTGGTGCCAGGTGCCACAGCACACCTTCAAACGTCTTGTGGAGTCCATGGCTCGATGGGTCAGAGCTGTTTTGTTGGCACAATATTAGATGAGTGGTTTTACTGTTCTACGTGTAAATACACACACCCGTGAGGATGTATGCATTCCAGGATCTCTTACATAACATGTGAATGGTTACTCTGCTGGTAAATGCTTTAAAAGCATTTTAAAACATGAAGAAACTCACAATGAAACACCTACGCATCCCAGCCAATCAGAGACACTGAATTGCGAAAAACATTCCAGACTGCGGGTGAACCTGAAGTGCCCCATCAGCCCCTTTTGATGTTGTGCTTGTGCTGGCCAGCGTGTAACCCCTGCTCCTGCCTCGGAACACGGCTTGTTGTCAACACCACCAGGAATTGCATCATGTGCTTCTCCCTCCCCAAACAGCATACGGAGCTTTCGCAATATCTGCTTCTGTTTTCATAAGTGAGTCTGTAGGTCATGAGAGTGTGTAAGAGAGAGAGAGGGAGGGAGCGAAAGCGGTAAGAGACAGTCATAAGATTCCAATTTATTAAGTGCCCTTAAACGGTCAGGGAGGGAGAATGCAGGATCTGCTGGACGGCTTGTTGTGGAAAGAAAAACCCCTCTAAGTCACTTGTAAGGAGAGAGCCTCAAGATCTTTCTCTCATCTTTCATACAGTCACATGTAGCACATTGCTCTTTCTGTGTCTGATTCGGTTTCATGCAAACACAAATAATCAGAAATATATCTATGCAAGCTACAAATCACATCCATGGTCCACATTTAACTTTTACACAAATGTGGGGGTTTCTTTGAAAAGCTCTTTCGAAGAACGAGGATCATACCCGTGAGGTATTTCATTAACACCGTCGTGAGAGCGTGTACCACCTCGCTCGATCTTTCTCAGCAAACTGTCAAACGTTTTAGGGTCGAGAAGGTGCCAAGGGGAGGTTATGTCTACACTTCCTAGAAGCATTGGGCACTCTATCAGGTTGATTTTTGAACACACATGAGGTTTATTCCAGGACATCCTTATATTCTCATTATACAGTTTGTTATTTTACTGACATTTCTCACTTTTCTCTCAAAAGCAACAGTAATTCTATATATATGACTGCAAAAGTTTGGACCCCCCTTTTTGTCTGTGGGCAAATGTATTAAATGTGCAATTTATCAACATAAAACAGGATCCTGGGGTAGCCGTTTTAAAAGTGCCTAATCATCTTGCTAGCCTGTTACATTTTTTACACAGAGGGGTTTCCGTTATCACTAAATGGATGTTTAAACCAATGATTTAAATCCTTATCTAAAGCATTTTGCATGCTTTGTAATCTTCTTGCTCTGCTATTTGATAAGCCAGATAAAACATCATTTAAGCAATCCATACAAGTATTTTTTTTTTCATTTACATTTATCATGAGAATGTCACAGACTGTACACATATTTCTAACACTTTGCTGTTTTGCAAATACTACTAATGCAATTTTTCAAGCTCAGTTGGATATTGAAATTCCCCTCTGGGTTTTTGCTGCATATTTTATCGTTATAGATTTGCAATAATTACTGGTTTATCTTTATTTACCCGCAGTCTTTTAAACAGGCATGAAAAGACCTACGATGGTCAAGAACTAGAGAAGTTGTAAGTTAAGTTAGATATGTTATAGTTTATACAGTATGTATCATAACTAACAGGAGTATAAAATTGTATGAGGTCCAACATTGAACCTTGAGGAACTCCATATGATAAAGGTTTGACTATTGGATTAGCAAGTAACAAATGAAGCACAGGTGAGGTTCAAGCAAACAAAATGAAGCCTGACAGACCAACCCAGGTTTATAACGTGGTCAGACGTATTGAAAGCTGGTGAATAGCATAGGTGTATACTTACATTCAGAAGGGCAAATGCAAATATTTGAGTTGATATTTCAGTGCTACAACAGTTTAAACCTTATTTTTCTAATCTTTATTTAAAATGAAGTACAGTACAAGCTTGTAAACGCTAACTAAGATGAATCTAAGGGTGTGCAAACATTTGTACAGAAGATTAATTTATTTACTTGTAATTGTGTGATAATTCTGGCTCAGATTTTAATTATAGGTTGGTCTCTTTTTAGAAAAGCTTTTAATAATTAGTGGTGCATTAGGTAAGATTGTAATTTTTATTTTGTTTAGTTTTACGATTAGGTTTTTTAACAGTTTAATGGTTTTGACCTTTGATCGATTCCTAACCACATTCAAAAATTTCCCTGTCCTGGATCTATGTTGGACTGTAGTGGCTATAAACTTAGGCACATCCAAGCATCAACGAGCAATCAGGAACAAAAGTCTATTTCCCAGATGTGTTTTCTCACCGGTATAAAGGAATCGCTGACACTGGGGGGGAAATGTTGTTATTTGAACATAACAGCCAAACAAATCCACTACTCTCTTTAGCGATCCTTCAGAAGCTCCGCCCCTTGAATTCATGGACGCACATATTTTAAAAAACGCCATTGAGCCTGAACTCCCTTGTTGCCGATTGGCTAGAATCGCGTTGTTTCCTGTTTACAGAGCTAGATTTTTGCCAACCCACACACAAAATGAACATCTAGCAGACCATGAATAGATATTTGCCAAATTTGACAAGTCTGTTTGATTAAAATAGCTGACTCTTCCTTTGAAAAAACAGGCGCATGACTCTACAAATCTTCCTGTTTATTTGTACAAGTAAATAATTTGCACCTGTACCAAAGTATTTATAACATGTTTCTAATTTAAGTTGACAATTTAACCCAGGGTCTGTGGGCATGGAGTTTGCCTGTTCTCCCCATGCTTGGTGGTTTCCTCTGGGTACTCCAGGTTCTTCCCACAGTCCAAAGACATGTGGAGTAGGCTAACTGCCATTCCCAAATTGCTCATAGTGTGTGAATGAGCATCTGTGAATGTGTCAATGCTGACCGGAGGTCCTATCATAGTTGTAAAAAATATATGGATAAATACGATGGTAATCACAATTGGCCTCCACAGTCACAGTCCCTAATTAGGCTACAGAGGTTTCTAGATGGATCATATATATACTGTATATATGTATGAAACCAGAGTGCACAGGGTTATAACTAGGTGTTATCTGAATAGCATCATGACTCAGAGATTCTCTTCAACTGATCCTGTGCTCACTCATCATGGTTTGGATAGATATAAGGAGGGATATAAGGATAAAAAGGGTGACGTCATACAGTAGTTGGGGTTATTACAGAAACTTGCATCATGCACGCGCTCTCATACTGTATCCTAAGGCGGAAGGGCACATTTAGACTACTGTACGTTTTTGCGTTTAAAGAGTACAAATAAGATTTTGCTTTTGGTTACTGGTTGTCTATGTTTCAGAAAATTTCTGACTGTTTTTGTTTATATATTCTGAAAATGAAACGGGACAAAGGCTGCGTGAGCTCCGCCCTCAAACACAAAACGTCACCGTGTACGTACGGACGTGCGCGCTGTCTTCTCAGGAGAAGGGCGGAGTCTGCAATGAACAAGGGGCGTGAGGGGAAGAAAAAAATGACAGCGAAGTTATATAAAGCTCATCATGCAGCGTTTTGTACCTTCCACACAGTAGAACAGCAGCAGAGGGGTCGCACAACGGCAGCCAGACTGGAGCTTTAAACCTAAATCAACGGGGTGAGCACATATTCCTGATTGTCTTTTTCAAGAAATATTTATATAAATGTATAATGTCACATATAATTAGTCCTGTTTTGCTAAGTAGCATTTAAGCGCCTGCTTAAGCAGACAAAAGCGCGTGACCCTCGCTCACAAAATAAAGTTATTTAAGTTATATTTTTTACAAATGTTAGTCGTTTCTAATACCTACTATTAAGTGTAATTTGTGACACCTATAATACAATGACAAGCTGTCTTTTTTGCATTATCATTCTCCAATGGTTAGCTAACGGACGGTTAGAAATGGGCGGTATCTCAAATTGATATGTTCCTCATAAACAAGTGCACTACTCGTCAGAATCAAAGAATGGCCTTCGTAGGCTATATAGTGCACTACGCGTGCGAATTGGGATTCGGCTCCAGTACGAAACCGCAGTTATTGTGAAC
>JAAGKR010005624.1:19592-49336 GCA_011419295.1 Clarias macrocephalus
AGGGTTCTCACTAGATCTAGAAAATATGATCATATAACCCCAATATTATCATCCCTGCATTGGCTACCTGTTCAGTTTAGAATTAATTACAAAATAGCATTACTTGCGTACAAGGCTCTAAACGGTCTAGCTCCCACATACCTAACCTGTCTTCTGATACGGTACAATCCACCACGTTCCTTAAGATCAGAAAACTCCGGACTACTGGTAGTTCCCAGAATATCAAAATCTACAAAAGGAGGTAGGGCATTTTCATATTTAGCTCCAAAGCTTTGGAATAGGCTTCCTGACAGTGTTCGGGGCTCAGACACAGTTTCCCAATTTAAAAGTAGACTCAAGACGCATCTCTTCAATCTGGCATACACATAATTTATTTCTTTACCTCATACTCCAGTACATCTATCCTCAATGGCAACCACGCTAATTCTTTTCACCTGCTCTTTATTTTTCCACCCATCCCGAGGCATCTGGAGATTGTGCCAGCTTCAGTAGACAGAGGCCAACCCTGCGAGGATCCTGAGGCATCCAGAGAAGGACCTCCTCCAGCTGGATTCCTCTTCATGTTGGTTTGGAGCTACATCATCGTTAAAGGTTAGTGTCATTTTTAAGCCTAAGTACCTCAAATTTGTTTGTTTGTTTTCACATAATGTTAATGTATTATTCTCCTTCTCCCTTGTTTATGCTCAGATTAAAAGTGTTCCATAATGGCGAGTCAAGCTGTTCTGCGGATAATCTTTGGTGATGAGTCTGATTCAAGAAAATTGACTCTGGCTCCTGGAATTCCAGCAACAGTGGAAGAACTGGAAACGTTTATAAAGACGTTCTTTCAATTACAAGAGGACTTTCGATTGCAGTACATGGATGCTGACTTTAACAAGTTCATGAAACTAACTTCAGTGTCAGAAATTCAAAATAAAAGCACGCTGAAAGTAATATACTCTCCTATGCTGTCACCTGTGGTGACATCACATCATTTTGGACACCGTAGACTCAGCTGCTGAGACCTCAAATACCACGTGCCCAGACCCTCAAACCCCAGCTTCATCACTAGCCTCATCCTGCAGTGATGATACATTGTACACGTCAATCCCGCATTCATCCCCCGAAGCGAGTCTGAGACCAACGGAACATACTTCAACCCTGGTCCTAAGATGAAAGGAGTCATTCTTGATGGTCTAGCTCAAGAAATGATGAAATACACTAAATACCCAAAAGACTATCAATGTGAGGAGGTAGCTGCAGCTTTGACCAGGGTCCATCCTTGTTTGGGGCAGCTGGGATCTGAGACAGGGTTTGGTGGTTGGAAACAGTCACTTAAGTATAAAATGCAAAACTATCGAACAAAGCTTGGGTGACTCGGACATCCTGAGATCCGTGTAAACTCCTCAGAGCACAAACGAGAAGGCCAAGGAAAGGCTGCAGCTAATATTAAGAAACCAAGGAAGGCCGAGGTTAACTACATTTCTCTGAACCCAAAAGGCGAATCCACAGAAAGCTTGGAGAATGAGAGAATTGCTTTATTGTCAGAACTAAAAAAGCAAAAATGGAAAAAAAAAACCCTCTCTTACAGACGTTGGGAGATTGTGGAACAAAGGCTTATGATAGGGGAGTTCAAAAACAGATGGCCTGCCCTGTTTCTCGAGAGTGAAGTAAGTAATGTTAATTATTGTTCATGGTGTTTAATGGCTACCCAACTGCAATTAAAATTTTATTTCAGTATATTGTATATTGTTTAAAATTTTCAGATAAATGCAGAGTTCTTGCAGATCACCACCAAGCCACTGCAAAGTTCCTGGCGCAGCTGGACCATTTTTCAGAAAAACTAATACAGATCTTTAACAAGAAAGGAGGAGTGAAGGGGCAAAAGATTAAGGCCGTACTGGCTATCAAAGATTCTGTAAGTAAAAACTCCTGGGAAATGCTTTTCACTGTATGGAGGTGATTTATTGCAAGGTTTTTTGTTCTTAGCTGCTCATTTAAACACATTTAAGAAATGGTAAATGGCCTGTTTATATGGTGTTTTTATCCAAAGCACTTAATTGCATTTACATTTAATTCACCCAACTCGCACACCAACCAATAGCTTTCTTTAGGCAACCTGCTCTCCTCCCTGTTCCGCCGTTGCACCCACATTTGGCTAAATTCTATCTTGATTCTTGCTGCTGCTTTAGTGTGACTTCGACATCAGGAGGAGCCTTGTGATCTACCTCAATGAGGATCCAGACTCCTTTTTCAATGAATATCTGGTAAGTATATCACAATATGCCTCCCATACGGCATTACACAGTTACTTCTTCCATGGCACATTATCAAATTTCGTGTGTCCTAAATCGGTAAATACGCAAATAAAAATTCACAAATGTATTTTGTGGTTTAAATATAAATGATTCTCTCCACAAAAGTTTTTACTGTACACATTATTATATAAATTATATATTTAAAAGTATTAGCAATTTTCATCAAACACATACAATATAATATTTATATAAATGCTGGACCAGCCTTTACCAACTGCTTGAGAAACTTTACTGAATATGTTGGGATTTTTAGACTTCCCTGCTGCCATTAGGTCTGAGACAGACCAAGCTGGCCGTCGGGTTTGTACATATGCAGTCCCAGGCCTTACACTTTCTCCTCCTTCTCACACAAGAATGCTGAGCATCCAGACCTACATGTCTGTCAGCTGTTGTCTTTGCTCTGTGATCAAGCACCACTATCTGATTCCATACACTGTAATGAGGAAAATTCTATGGCACACCACCATACATACCCATGGCTAGATGTTTTAGGTAAAATATTTCAAGCTATGGGATAGGTCATGTCTGCAAGTCCTTCAGCACTGTGTGACTCCAACTTCACATTTTAGTGTATAGTTTATGGTTTGTAGTGTTCAGCACTCTCCTTAACGCAAGTGTTGTGTGTATGCATTGATGTTCAGGCCTCCGCCGCTGAGGATGCAAAGAGGGGCATCACAAACAGTAATTGGGATTTACACGATCCGAAGAGATGGTGCTGAGGAGTCCGAAGATGTGGGAATTGTGATAGAAGGCATTAAAGTCCTGAGCAACGTAGGCAGTGTCATCACAGGGTTAATCATGCTGTTTGGGCTTATTTATGCCCTTGATTTAAGCTTTCCAGAAAACCTCAAGTACACCTTCGAATTTTTCCAGAAGGTTATAATGAATTTGGATGGGCACAAGCTGAATACAAAAGATACAACAGCTAAAAAATCAAGTTGTTTGCATAACAAACACCAGGTGACAAAGTACACTTTTGTTTTGCTTTTCCATTTTCATCTTTGGCTCAGGCGACAGCCAGTGACCATCAGAGGCAGACTATGGGAGTTATTCACTGGACTTAAACAGCTTGCAGTCATATGTTAAACAGTAATGATGAAGGATATACAACGCAACAACATTTCAACTTGAGTTGAGTGTTATGTGGTCAGGCGAATGGTAGTGGGAAGTAGAATGACTTTGCACTTCCCAGACAAACTAAGGGCTGATGGAATTCAAGTTTGGAATTCCATGGTCTTCACCTCAAGTTTGCCTGCTTCACCTCCCCATGCTAACTCAAGTGTGACTCTACCCTCCACCCTTTTCAACTTGCCTGCATCCATTTTTTCCCCCACTAGCATTCACTGATCGCATGACGCTCAGCTCAAGTTGAAATGGATCTAAACAGATTTCAACAAAACTGTAATTCCCTGTGATTGTGAATGGCCAAAGTAGAGGGAATTTTGCTTTTGCTATATTGGTTGTACATGACCTACATGGAAAAGTTTGGCTTCACTGCAGTTTTTTTTTTTTTTTTTTTTTTTTTATCATATAGGTTTTTATTTTTCAGGATTAGTAAAATATTTTTTTCATTTGCACTCATCTGCATGTTAACATAAGATACAAGCCTGCTATAGTTAAAAATTTCTCAGGGGTAAAAGTAATTCCCGTAAATATTTTCTACAGCCTTGATGTTTAGCTTTTATTACATAGTTACTGTATATTTAGAATAATGTTTTATATTTGATGTTTAAACTGTTCTACAGTTAGTATTAAGAAAATTTAATAGCAGTTGTTTTGCATAATTGATGGTTGTTTGATCAAAACCAGACATTGGCATCCCCTGTTTGTAAAGCAGTGAAAAGCTCTCCATCTACAAAGAGCCTTTTTTTCTTTGCTTTTTTGCTCAGGGATTCGGAATAGCATTTTTAACCAGTTATGAAGATTTTACAGAAGTACTATTTCAGTTCACTGCTCTTAAATCCTTTATATAAAAAAGGTAAAAAAAAAAAATGGTTTCAAGTCTAAAAGTTAATGTATTGGTGTGTGTATTTTAATTATTGATGCTGAATTGAGGGTTACTGTTATCAGCCTTGTAAGTAATTTCCAGGTTGTTCTAACATTTAAAACTACAGTGTAAGCAGCACTGTATAGATCCTTTCCTGGTTTTACTGGTTATCAATAAAAACACCTCAAATGGGTTTCGTCTCATGTCTTAATTGGAGTTAAAATGGAAAACATAATTTAACTTCATTTTCTATCAATAGTATTAGTTTGAGTTGGACAACAATACTTTTCACTTATTTATTGTAATTATTTTATTGTAGCTGCATTTGATAATTAGTTGGACTAAATTAAATTATAGTGTATGGATATACATTTGAGTTGGAGCTACATATATTTATTGGATGGAAATCCTGCCCACAATTTAATTGAGTTCATCCAATTGGTTAATTTCTTCAGTGTATAAATATGTGACACAGAGGCCATTTCTCTTATCCACTCTTCAACATGGGAAAGACAAAGGAACACACTATTCAAGTAAGGCAGATGTGTGTCGACCTTCACAAGTCAGGCAATGGGTACAAGAAAATAGCCACCCGCCTGCACCTGCACTTTTAACCCGAATTAGTTGACTTTACTATAAAATGTTTGTAAACCCGTTGCACTAAATTTGTTTTTACACAGGGTAAACAGATTAAGTTGTGTTAACACAGAACTTTTAGTGGTTATAGCAGACAAATCAAGTAGTCTTTATTAAAAAACATTAGTTCACATTAAGAATTTTTTAACAAAAGATTTTAAGTAGTGATAATTGTTATATTTAAGAAACTTATTATAATCTTATTAAATAAATACTTAAATTGTAAATTTATTTAAAAGAAATAATCAACATTTCAATGTTTTTTTTTTTACATTTTTATTGTCAACATAGTTGTAATAAACTTTTCAACCAAAAGACTTTTTTTCATTAGAAAACACTTTTGCTTGTGTTCATGTTAGAAGAACATGAACACATGGTATTCAACAATATGCTGCATCCATGTGAATGACTGGAATTGCATGAACACTGGATAAGCATTAAAACCTGAGTCAAACCTCTAAAACTTTAACTTGTATTAATATAGCAACAGATTTGCAAATTTAAACACTAAAGCTAAACTTTGGCTCACTTACTGCAGTGACCGGATGATCATAATCAAATTGTAAGTAGATTTTTTAATGTTTGCATCTTGGGTTTTAAATCACTGTGACCCAACATGAGGAGAACTTGTTGAATGAATTGAAATGTGTTTTTCATTGTTTTGGGGTGGTTCAAATGCAGTGCATATGCAAGCCCAAAGAGAATGCACACAGCTTTTGGCATGTCTTTAATGCCTTCCATAACGACTTCTCCCTCAATAATGATCTTAACTGAGGCAGGATTGAGGTGAAGAGAAGAAGGGCACACAACACCTTGCTCAACAAGGAGGATTCTGAAGTCAAGGTGGCGGAATGACTGATCATCAGAGTCCTATACCAACAGAGCAGATCAATGGCATTTCTCATTAAATAACCAACAAATAATATTAAACAAATAGCCTTGTAATGAAACAACCAATTCACTTTTGATGAAGTGTTACTAAAGCAGTCATAACCAATTCACACATTGTCTCACGTGTCTATGACTGCTTTAGTAACACTTCATCAAAAGGGTTAGTTCATCCAAAAATGAATATTTACTTACTAATGAAGGAAAAGATGAAAATACACAAGTTTTATGGTTTTGGAATGATGTGAGGATACATCATTACAAAACCATAAAACTTGTGCATTTTCATCTTGTCCTCCATTCAAAGTCACAAAGCCAATTTATCCTTTCAAAAGACTTGAAAAGATAAATAAACTCTTAAAATGAGGTTATCTGGACTTTTAAAATAGGGACAGAAAATCACAGGTTTTATTAAAAATACCTTAAATTGTGTTCTGTAGATAAACAAAAGTTATTGGTTTTGACTGACATGAGGGTCAGTATATGGTGATGTTAGAGAGAGGTTGGAAAGAGCTTTGGCTACTTTCCAAGTTTCAATGGTTTAAGCTATATGTAAATGTTTATAAAATGCAAGGACTATCTATTAACACAATGATTTGTTTTCATGATCCTTTAAGATAAAATTAGAAAATAAGTTACTTACAAAGCATGCTTTGAAGAAGTCTGTTGGGTTGTCACCAAGAAGAATCGGGAGCCCTCTCAGCACCAGTGACCTAACATCAGTTGGCTCTTGAGTCTGTTGGGTAATAAATAAATAAATAAATAAACGCGGGGGTTGCTAAATAGCTACAATAACAAGAAATTATCCAGAAGAGAGCAGAACCAACAACACACAATTTTTTTGGACAATTGTATTATACAAAAAAAATGTACTATCACTTAGTGACATTTCTAATAATTGAACTGTTTAAAAAAAAAAAAAAAAAAAAAAAAAAACCAATTGTGTAATGGATATGGACCAACCTTGGTTTGTTGTAAAAGCTGTGTCAACAGCTGTCCAACATTCCCTCTCTTAGATCGAAAGAAGGCGAAGACTGTGTCAATCAATGCTTTCATAAAATTCCTTCTTGAGGTTCTTTCCCACAATCCTGCAGAACTCCATGAACACCTGCAAAATAAGAGAAAATACAGAACGTTATTATTTCTAAACCAAATTACACTCTGGTTAGAGGCACCTGCATTGTGTGCAAGAAAAGTTTAAAGAGATACTTTGCACCAAATTGAAAATTAGCTCATCTTTCAGCCTTAGGTAAATATGTATATTAAATAATTCAAGTTTTTTTTTTTTTTTTCAAGACATAAATTGTAGGTTGGTATGGATTACAACTGATTATTCATCACCGGTTGCTGTGTGGATTGTGTTTGCTTTGTGTGGTTTTTAAAGGGTCAACTTGTGGTCCTGTTTACTTGAAATGTGTGGTCTAAGAGATTAACTATATGTTTTGTTTATCTGAAGAAAGTAATCTTATGAGAGCATAAGACTGTCAATGACAACGAACAATGACATAAAATAATTATAGAAAGATAGATAAGTTAACAATCTTAAACATACCTGATCTTCTGTAAAAAGATCGGGTCAGCGTTCCACCATCTGGCTTATGGCAGGCTCAGACCCCACCACCTCTTTTCTTCTAAGCGCAAAGGTAAGGTCCATCTTCTCTTTCACAAGTCGTCCATTTGGTGTTCTTTTCTTCAATTCTTCGACCAAGATCTCACATGCATACCTGTCTGATCAAATTCCTCTGGAAAGTTGGGCAAGTAGTTGAGTTCACCTTTCTTTGCCTTCTTTAGATTTTTGTTAGCTGATTCTCCCGATTCAGGCGATTGCCATTTACACTTACCAGCATTTACCGCAACACCAAGACAACCGGATTGTGAAGTAAAGCCTTTATTTTTGTCACATGGGTCAGCCATGGTACAGCGCCCCTGGAGCAGTTAGGATTAAGGGCCTTGCTCAATGGCCCAACAATGGCAACCTGGCTGAGCTGGGAATTAAACCGCCGATCTTCCGATCAGTAACTCAGTGCCTAGCCCTCTGAGCCACCACTGCCCCTAACTTGTCTGAGTTTCGACTTGTAATTAGCCATTTTATACTTCAAACTGTTTTTCCAACCACTACAGCGACTGTTTGAGCCTTTTTCTTGGAGACAGGGGTGCTTGTTGATCAGTGCAGCTGCAACGCTTTCAAATTGACCATTGTTTGGGTATGCTGTGAAGCCATACATGCTTTCTGCCAATTTTTCAAGAATCTCATGTTTAAGCTCTTTTGTTACTTAATTAGGGTCCCATCACTAAGATATAGCAGATTTGCTTGTCTGAGTCTATACTCCACATCAGCAGAGAAATATGGAACATCAAAAAGCTCTGGCCACTGTGCTTGTCGCTCATGAGATGACTGAGAGGATATCTGTATCTGCAGTACTAAGGTGGTCATCCAAGCTTTCTACAGATGCTGAGCCAGGAACCAGCTCAAGTATGGGGATTATTTTGACTGTTTGTTTTCCTGGAAGATCAGCAACATCTGTTAGATTGCATAGTTCATGATTAAATTCAGGATCATTGTACCAACAATCCTTTAATATTGCTCATCAGTTCCTCCACTGTAGCAGGCATCCTATTCAGGATGACCTTTCTTATATCTGCCTCAGTGAGAATGACCCTCAATGTCATCTAGTCTGCATCAAAAAAGCCTGTTAAAAATATGCATGTCCTCATTTCAAATATGAAAATCAATGAGCAAAATGAGATATAGGAGAAGATTAATTTACATAAATAACAGGTATGTTTAAGAAAATGTTTGGCACACTATGAACAAAAAAATTAAATGTGACTATTTAGGCTAGGAATGACTGCATCTGCTACACTTGTTGCTGTTTAACACAGAATATAGCATCTGAGTGTCAGCATTAAATTGTCTCCAAACCTGTATGCTGGAAGAGGGAAAACATCATTAAGCTCAATTGGTTGCACAACAGACAGGGACGAGTTAGTTCCATCACAGAGCTCAAAAGATGTAAAATGCTCATGATACAGACAAAGAAGATCTCAGAGTTGACTGAATGAATCATTTGGATCTGCTTGAATTTTGGGAGACCTGAACATGAACCAACAGAGACTATCATATCAGCACAGTATCTTATTCCATCTAAAGAGACTGAAGATGCAACAAGAACCGATGTAAGCTGAGGAACTCTCTGGCAGAAAATTTGCTGGACATTCTCAGGGAAAGATGTAATTGATGATGAAGTAACCCTGTCCATTTCAACTGTTGGATTGAAAAATGAGCTTGAGTCTAAAAAGTAAGCTATAATTTTCTGACGCTTAATAGCCAGTTTAAGAGCTACATTTCTGAAATTGCGTGCATTCCGAATGACTTTTTAAAAAAAATGTATGCTTTCCCTCAAAGCGCATTGTCCAGACAGCTGAAAGAGGACCAAATGCCCTAATCATCTCTCAGTAATGCTCAGTAAAGTGGTGTTTTGGGCGTAATCTGAAATCAGGAAATGTAGTTTGCAGTAGTTCCCTGTGTTCTAAAATTTTGCAATCAAGAAAATCGATTCACCCTTCAGTGTGCTTTGTTGCTACCACCAACTCAACAACTTCTTTAAGGAGCAACAGAATGTTCCATGTATTGTCTTCTTCAAATTCATTGTGGCCAATGAGAAGTGGAAGGAGTCGGATTAGAGCTCAGTTCTCATGGCCATTTCCCCCTATGGTCCCTTTGGTAGAGAAACCATTGGCAATGGGCTGAGGCTGGTCTGTGGAGTCACTAAAAGCATATGGAAATTTCTTTATAGCATGGTTTAGTGTTTCCAAACTGAAATATTTCTTAGAAAACAGGTCAGAAATGCAAAGTGATAACTCCACAGAACAATACCTTCCAAAAGGTCATGCAGAATGTCAGGGGGGTACCCATGAACAACATGAAAGTGCTCCAGACTGCTTGTCGACACACATTCTCCTTTCAGACCATACTGGATATAGGATTTTGTCGTACCTTCTGTATGTGCTGATTGTGACGTTCCTTAGTCCTGGATTCAAAGGTGCCTGAAAAAACGTCTGTGTTTTGGATGTTACTCCTTGCTGCTAAGCAGAACCTGCAGAACTTGTCCACCATAAAGCTCTCAAAGAATCCTGCCAACAAATGAGCAGGCAAGTTATCAGCAGCCACATATGACACAAGCTCCCAGCTTCTCAACATGTATACCATGCTGCTCTAAATAAACCAGATCCTTAAGAAGAGGATGGAAAATTTTAGCATAGCCATATTCCTTTAAATGAGAAGCTTTACATAAGAGAGCAAGCTGAATAGAATGAAGTATTGACCTGTGTTTTGATGGCAGATTAGCTAGCACCCAATAAACTGCATTCATTTTGTGTTTCTTCTTTGACATGCCTAAAAGGTTGGATACTTAAAAATAACCCGTGTAGAGCCCAAGAGCAATTTTGAACTCCTCCCCTTTAAGCATGCTGTTTTCTTTGCAGTTTGAACCATCCATGTATGTACTGTACTCATGCGGCACATGATTCTGTAATGGTAGAGCTTTGTCTAAAATGTCTGCTCTGTTCAACATTTTCTGGAGCATTTCATTTATCGGAACATATACAGCACTACATTTTTCTTTACCAATAATATACTCCACTGGCCTAACCACTGTAAAATTCTTGCTCAAATATGCTGCTCTCCTTTTAGTGGTTGATGAGGAGCGTTGCTTTGCACAAAATCTTGTTTCTACGGCGCAATCTAGCCTTGACTAACTGTCCCACAGTTGAATCATCTATAGCTGTGTATTGTTTCAGAATTTCCTTGACTGAATTATGGAGCAGTGGTTGGGACAGTTCACATATCTGTACAAGCTGTTGTATGATCTCTTGTATGGAACTCTCCGGAATGTGAAGGACAGTTTGCATCTTTAAAAAAAAAAAAGAGCTGCAAGGTTGTGCTCCAACTGTGTCTCTAATTCATACACCTCTTCACAGGTGGAATCCTCACTGTCCTCTAAATCGGGGGGGGGGGGGGGTGTATTTGGAGAGATATGTCCTACTTGGGGTATTTCATTGCCAGAATTAATTACACCACAGATTAATTCTGGCCTGAACATCCTCCAATTGTCTGTTCTGTGTGCATTAAATGTGGTGTACACATCAGTACTAAAGTCACATTCTTTATATGGACACTGGACTCTTTGATTAACCTTTAAATGTGTATTTCGTAGGTGAGTGAACAAATCCCCTTGTGTTCAGGGTACAGAAAAATCACATAACTCGCAGTGAATAGTTACTTGGACAGTTGAGTACTGTTGAGGGCTTTCGAGTGAATCTTAGACAGGTCCACTTTAAATGCATTAATAGAGTGAAATGTGCACAAGCAATCTTGATGTAGGCAAGGAAGTGGAACAGTTCTGCTGTAGCTTCCTTAACCTATAATGTTTTAATAAATAACCCTGTCACATGTAAATTCACAAAACTTACATTTCCACTGCATCTTCACTAGAACCTGTGAAACAGAGCATAAGAAAACGTTTAGAAAAACCTGCAGATGTAATTAGATTGTAAAAGTTATTAACTTTTGCTTGCAATCTCAGCTTTTAAATAGTTCGTCAAATTGCTAATATAAAAAGAAAAATAATCACTCGTGTGAAACTCGTGTGTAGCTTTAAGTGTTACCAAAGGAAAGTTAGCATTAAGCACATGCATGAAATGAACCGACAGAAGTAAAACTTATGGCAACCGTTTAGCTACAACACACTTTGCAGCTAAACTGAGAATATGTAGAGAATACACTAGATAACGTTACAAACTGTGACCAGACAGAAAAAGCTCATTTATATTAGAATGTTTTAGCCGAACTATGGACCGACAGGGAAATAAAACCAAAAAAATAGCGCTGACCGACACATTAAAACTACGTTAACATTCTAGAGTTCAACATTGGTCTGGATTTTTGGGTTATGACTTTTATCAGAAATGCATAAACAAATAAAAACTTCTTTACAAACTCACTGCTTCACGTTGCTTTCAAAAATCTGCGTGCACCCACAGCCAGCTAGTAGGTAGCATGCTGCTCTCGTTGCAGTCAAGGCCCCTCCCCTCCCTAGCAAAAACGTAACATACTGAGGTGTCTCTACTTAAAATGATCATTGCACTCAATTTTTTCTTCTAAATAGTACAAACAGCTAATTTGATTTAGTAATGACACCGATTTTTAAAGAACAAAAAAGAATAAGTAATGACCACTTAAAATGTTTCATTAACACAAAATCCGGGTTTAGAGTGTGCCCATATCTACTGTGAGAGGAATCATTAAGAAGTTTTAAAAAACTGGAACAGTAGTAAACAAGCATGGACGAGTTTATTTTGCCTCCAGGCACACTGAGGAGGATGGTAAGAGAAAAAAAAAATTCTCCAAAGCTCACTGTTAAAGAACTGCAACAAATGATACCATCTTGGAGTCACAAAGTCTCCAAAACAACCATCAGACGCTATCTACATGCCAACAAGCTCTTTGGGAGGCATGCAAGGAAAAAACCTTTTCTCAGTCACAACCATAAACGCAAATGTTTGGAGTTTGCTAAGCGGTACTGGGGCTTCAACTGGGACTGCGTTCTTTGGTCAGATGAGACCAAGATAGAGCTTTTTGGCAACTAACACTAAGTGGGTATGGCAGAACACAAAAGATGAGTATGCAGAAAAGCACCTCATGCCCACTGTGAAGTCTGGGGGAGGATCGGTGATGCTGTGGGGCTGTTTCTCTTCCAGAGGCCCTGGGAACCTTGTTAGGGTGCATGGCATCATGAATGCTTTGAAATACCAGGACATTTTAAAGCAAAATCTGGTGGCCTCTGCCCGAAAGCTGAAGATGGGTCGTCACTGGATCTTTCAGTGAGATAATGACCCAAAACATGTGGCCAAATCTACACAGAAATGGTTCACCACACACAGAATCAAGCTCCTCCCATGGCCATCTCAGTCCCCAGACCTCAACCCCATTGAAAACCTGTGGAGTGAGCTGAAGAGGAAAGGAATCAGGTCACTGGATGATTTAAAGACATTGTGCAAAGAGGAATGGTCGAAGAGCCGTCTTTGTGTTCTCTAATCTTGTGAAACATTATAGGAAAAGATTAGGTGCTGTTTTGTTGGCAAAAGGGGGTTGTACTAAAGTATTAAACATCAGGGGTGCTAATAATTGTGGCACCCATGATTTGATGTAAAATAATTATTTCTTTTTTTTTTCTACTGAATAAATGCACTTGAATTAAAGGTTGGAATTTCCTCTTTTTTCCCCCCATTGTGGTCCTGTGTTATTTAGAACAAAACTGAATTTTTTTAGAAGCTAAAGAACACATTTTGACCAGGGTGCCAATAATTATGGAGAAATGATTCCATTTTAATTATTCAACACAATGTGTTTTCTACACAACTCTTAATGAATATTCATCTTCCTGTTTGCTTTTCATTTGTTTCAGCACATGTCAAGAACATTGTGCAGAAAGGAGAGGTGAAAGTGCTTATTAGAACAAAGTTAAAAAATGAGGACAAAATGTGGAGGAGGCGTTAAACCTCTCTAGGGTTCCAGCTGCAGACCTTAGCCTTGTAATAAACTCTCGTACTAAAAAGAACACGGAGTTTCTCAAACCAGCGCTTGCTTTCATTCTTAAACATACACATGAGTTCTACCTTTGCTGTTGTTTATGATTTTATTTCACTAAGAGTTTAAGTGATCACCCATTAGCTTATTCTTTCTCAATGATGATTCACTGCTATCCTTCCAGGTTTTAATAATACGTTACTCGGTTTTAACCCACCTTTATTAGTTTCCGCAATCTCCTTAGTTGTTTTCTTTGCTTGATGCAGGACAATAAATTGACTCTTTTGAAACACTTTCACCTCCTCTTCCTGCACTTTAAAGATGTACTTGACATGTGCTGAAACAAATGAAAAGCAAACAGGAAGACAAATATTCATTAAGATTTATGTCGAAAACACATTTGAATTATTACAATGGAAACATTTCATATATAAAAATCAACGTTACAGGTTTTACTGATGAACAATCTGTTTCTGTGACCACAGGATAGGTCCTCTAACGTGGTTATGTAAGAAATGAGAAGCTACTCACTGCATCAGTTAGGATTAAATAACTTTTTGCAGGTGAAACATATTAATCACTGCAGTAATTATCCAGTAGAAGCTTAGTTAAATACAAGTGGTGACCATTTTTGGCTTAGCAGTGTCTTACTGAATAGTGTAAAATCAGTGACTATATGTTTTATGATTGTCAGGAAGTGTGTGTGTATATAATCAGCCTCAGCTTCATAAGCTGTTGTAATAATGGTGAGGATGGATAGTTCTTGCTTTAGCATGCTTTAGATGGTGAACAAGGGCAGTATACATCGAGGGGCTAACTGATTGGAAAATATAGTTTTGGACAGATAAATGAAGATTCTTTCCTTTTTTGATGGTGTTAAAATAATTTAAAATCTAGCCAAGTTAAAAATTTTTGTCAACAATAAACTGTCTAGTAGGCAAAGTTGTATAGAACCTAGATCTCTCTAACCACATGTAATGTTTCCAACCACAGACCTGCACTCAATACGTTTTCATGCATTTCTTTTTTACGCCCCACATACAGACATGCACACATGCTGATGCTGCATGTTCACACATTTGTGTTTCCACTTTACACAAACAAGACAAAAGCCCAAGAAATTACAGCAGTCATTATAATGCTCTTTCATAATGTCTGAATGTTTCTTATTAAAAGTAAAAAGAAAATAATCCAAATGTACAGCATGTATTTTTTTTATTTTATATACATGAGAACTCCTTTTTGTACAGTATCACCAAGCTGTCTCTACGTATTTCTCAGAGATAGTTATAAAATATTACTTAATATGAAAATGCAATAATAGCTGGCATATAAAATGTTTGCCGTGTAGGGTAATTCTCTTTAGGTGTACTCACAAATGGGCATGTGGGCATTTTCTCAAAATCATGCCTTTAAGATTATTCACAGGAAGTGTTGCAAGTAAGGTAGCAAACGCTCCACATTTAAATGTAGTTTATAATATCTGCTTCATGCCTTCAAAAGAATGTGAGGGAAATGTACTAGACTGAACACAATTTTTTTTGTTGTTGTTGTTGACTTTGTTGTGTTAATCTGGCAATCTAGACATCAGTTTTCTTAATATTTACCTGCATATTCTGACACAAGTATAATGTGTTTGCTGTGTAGCTGTTTTAAAGCAGTGCAATAACACAGGGGCTTTGTATAACCGAGATTACACATGTATCTGACTATTTGTATTTTAGTTCAAATAATAATTAAATTAAACTTAAGCATTTTGTAAATTACAGTAACAAAGTCTTCTATCTTAAGAGAAAAGTTAAAATTGGAAATTCTTCATTATTATGGTATTTAATAAAGTTTGCTTGGTTTAACAAATTCTGCAAATCCATAATTATATATGTTTAATCCACATATGTTTGTGATATCTGTAATAATAAATATTCAGATTAAATACTGTACCAAACATTTACTAAAACAAAATATAAAACTATTAAGATTACCCATAGCACAGAGAAACACAGGCAGATGTTTAAACAGGAACATTGTGAATCAAGAGACAACGCGAAAATGATAGGTTGAGTAAAGAAAAACAATGCTGGTTTATTTCCGTGTGTATGGGAGAATTAATATGGAGCCAACAGGGGTACTAATACCATAATGTATGTATATTAAAAAAATTAAATAAAATAAAAAGCTAATTTCACAGAAAATAATTAACATTTTATAGTAGTTTCCCTTAAAAAAAAAAAAAAAAAAAAACATACAAATCTTTGTAAAATTACATATATTATTTGTAAACTCTTAAGTCAACTGTTATTTTAAGTATTATTTCAATCCTGATTTTTTTTTCCACGTTATTTTTACTGTTAAAAAATATTTTTACTGTTTTTGTAAATTACATACATTATGTAAAATTACAATAATAAATTGCAATTCAATATGAAACTCATTAGACAAAAGGTTTAATTTTCATAAACATTTAATGTTTTTCAATTTTGACATAAATAATATTACTTTTATATTACTTTGACATTCAAGCTCTAGATGCAAGTTAAACATTTTTTCATGACTTTTTAGAAGAAGATTATTCACAGGAAGTGTGGCGGGTAAGGCAGCAAAAGCCCCGCATTTACATGTAGGTTATAGTATCTGCTTCATGCCTTCAAAGAATGTGAAGGAAAGGTAGGTACTCAGTGCAGCACCTATTGTAAATTGCACAAATATATACATTTTTGTTTTGATGACTTGTCTAGATTGCCATCGTGATATTTTAACACATCAGCTTTCTTAATATAGACCTGCATATTCTGATACAAGGATAATGTGTTCGCTGTGTAGCTGTTTTAAAGCAGTGCAGGTTGTGGGATTTTTCTGTCGATTAATTTCCAGACCTCATTTTGGTGATTGCAATGAAACTTTTTTTTAGCATCTAACTATTACTAAGAAACTATTTTGGAAGGAAAGCAGGGGCTATCTGAGTTTACTGTCACAGCCAAAAGCTGGAAGGGGGGGGGGGGGGCGGAGAGAGAGAGACTTTATAATCACTTGTTTCTGATTGGCTGATCAGCAGCTGGAGTATATTCTAATTATCATTCTCTGATTGCCGCAAGTCATGAAAAAACGTTTAACTTGCATCTAGAGCTTGAATGTTAAAGTAAAATGAAACTAATATGACTTACCTCAAAATGACAAGAAAAAAAAAACTTTTAATTGTTTATTATGAACATTAACCTTTGTCGAAAGAGATTCATATTGAATTACAATTTATTATTGTAATTTTACATACTGTTGTATGTAATTTACAAAAACAGAAAAATCTAGAAAAATATGGTATTTTTACTGTTAAAAGTGAAGAAAAAAATTCAGTATTGAAATACTTAAAATACCAGTCGACTTAAGAATGAACAGAATGTCAATAATTTTACAAAGATTTGTATGTAGTTTTTTTTTTTTTGTAAGGAAAACTACTATAAAATGTTAATTATTTTTTGTGAAATTAGGATTTATTTATTTTTATTTTTTTTTTTTTATTATTTTTTTTTTTTACAAACAGTGTGTGTACCTCCGTTGGCTGCATATTAGGGGTGCTCCGATCAGGATTTTTGGGGCCAATCACAGTTCTCCGATTACAGGGTCTACTTGAAGCCTTATCATGTAGCATTATTTATTAAACTAACAACAATGTAAATTCAGTATTGAAATTACAAGAAGAGGAATATCATGAATTGACAACTGTATTTATTGGCCAGCAACATGTGCAACACGTCAACTTAAAACATAGCAGCCTGAGCTTGGTTAGTAATTGGGAACAGCTTAGAGCTTGACAATTACAGCTTTCCTGTAGATTGTTATAAAATTAAATAAAATAACAGACAAATGGGACGTGAGTCGCCGGAAGTTCAGCAACATGGTAAATACTGCTGATAATTAAACATGTTAAATTTTTTGCGCGGAAAGATGAAAACGTAATCACAGCGCCAAAACTCGCGGTGAATCATGATGAACCATACTTACGTCCCCCGAGTGAAACCGCATAGGTGAGATAGGGGAATTACGAACAGCTGAGTGAGCGGTGGCGCGCGAGTTGCTGAGCTCTCCCGCTCTCTTAGCGCTAGACAACTTTGAAAACTGCTCGTGTTCCTTTATGTGACTAACCTTCAAATGTCTGACTAGGTTCGTGGTGTTAAAATGCTTTGGGTGCTTCCCGCCTCATGGAATTGGCTTGTTACACAGGTTGCAGATTGTTAATGTGTTGTCTTTTTCACACAACACGTAGAATTGCCAGACTGGTGAAGCCATTTTAGCAGCGTGCAAAAAAAAAAAAAATTGTCTCGCGAGTTTTGCTTCATCAGATCGGCTTTTCTATATCGGCCATTATAGAGACTGCCGATAAAACTTCCCAAAGCAATTATAGCCAGATTATGATAGGCGACCGATCAATCGGAGCACCCCTACTGCATATTCACTCTCTCGTAAACACGGAAATACACCAGCATTTTTTTTTTTTTAACTCAACCCATCATTTTCGCGTTGTCTCTTGATCCACAATGTTCCTGTTTAAACATCTGCCTGTGTTTCTCTGTGCCATGGGTAATCTTAATAATTTTATATTTTGTTTTAGTAAATGTTTTGCACAGTATTTAATCTGAATATTTATTACATTACAGATCTCACAATAAACATATATACTGTATATGTGGATTAAACATATATAATTCTGGATTTGCAGAATTTGTTGAAGCAAGCAAACTTTATTAAATACCATAATAATTAAGAAAATTTCCTATTTTAACTTTTCTCTTAAGCTATAAGATTTTTTTACTGTAATTTACAAAATGCTTAATTTAATTATTAATCAAACTAAAATACAAATAATCAGTTACATGTGTAATCTCGGTTATACAAAGCCACCATGTTATCTGTGTTGTGTTATAAATTAAGTGTGTGTGTGTGTGTGTGTGTGTGTGTGTGTGTGTGTGTGTGTGGGAGATACAGGTTTGCTCTCGGAGACTCTGTGCTTTTTAACTTTGGAAGCAGAAGTTGGAGATAAAGTCACTATTTGGTGCCAACATGACCTGAAGCATCCAGATAAGATCTTCTGGTTTAAACACATGGGAGATTCAGTTCCAATTCTTCTTGGATGTAAACGGTTTTTGACATCAGCTCCATCAGTGGATTGTACATTTTTTACTGAGAGTGAGAGAATAGTGATGTCTGTTCATGACAAGAAAACGTCTCTCACCATTAATGCAGTAAATGTCTCTGATACAGGACTCTACTACTGTGGCTACAGTGATCCAGTGATCTTTAGCAACTCGACCTCTTTACAAGTGAAAGGTAAAGAGGGTAGAAAAACAATTTCAAGAGGAAATAAAACACTTTCTGGAAGCCCAGGCAGCACAAAAGGTTTGTCATTTCTGCTCTTAGAAATCTTTTTTTTATTTATGTATTTTTTTTTTATTAAATATTGAATGTTTTTTTGTTCCTTTTCTTTCAGATTCTCCTTCTCTATTCTTGATGCTGACTGTGCTGTTTGGTGCAGTGAGTGTGATTCTTATCGGTGTCATCTGAGTGATCCTCATCATACTGAAGTACAGAAAAACTCAGGTAAATTATTACTCCTATAATACTTTTTTTTATTTTACTCCTATAATAATTTACTATTTTAAAATAAACTACTACTACTACTACAGATGTGTTCATTGTTTAGAACAGGTGCTATAAAATAAATTCAATGAATCTCCTTTTAAAAGGTTTATCAACAATCCAACAATTTAACAAAATCATGAATCAACATTTATTGATTTACTGAGTTGGCAAACAACTTTATTATTATTATTATTATTATTATTATTATTATTATTTAAACAATGACATGTTATATGTCATTGTTATGAATGAAAAACAGCATATACTATCCTGTAACGGTCGAATAATTTAAACAAGATCTTTAATCTTACCTCTGGTGAAACGTTAGCCGCTCGGAACTAGAAAAGCCGCCAATAACAATTGTAACCAACAACCCAAAGGTGTATTAAACAATAATTAAACAAAAAATGTGCACCAAAACCAACAAAAAACTAATAATAATAATAATAATAATAATAATAATAATAATAATTACAAAATATATACAACCAGATGATGTGTAAGTGAGTGGAATGATTGTCCAAACTCCGGATTATTTATGAATGGTGTGTGGTGGGAGAGCTGAATCGGTCTCACCGGAAGTGTTGGTAATAATCCTGGAGCGCGATTTTGGAGCTGGAGTGAAGTGGTGAAGCGACCCGGGAGTTGATAATCCAATTGAAAAGGATATCTGCCGTCGACAATCTCCATTATATCTTTCAAACTCCACGACAATTGTCACAAGAACAGCACACTACATCTCCTAACCCTGTCCACTGGAGCTTCTCCCCGGTGGCCTTTTAACATGATATCATGACCCTGTTAAGTCATCAGGTTGACCTCGCGACGCGGCTGCGCACTCTCGCGAGATTTTATCCCGAAAACCAAAACACAGTCTTTTGATAGACAACCAAATGGGGTCCAATTTTTACGAGGCACAGCAGTTTTCCCTTTTTTTGTTTGTCTGCTTATACAAAGCATATTTAACAACAGCATCTTCTGCTTTACAGTTCATCTGAGAAGATGCTCAAGAAGAGAGATGATGAAGTGGAGTATTTCTATGATGTATATTCTTTTACCTTTTGAAGTCCCCTGTAAAGTCTTGCAATTTATATATTCTTCTGTCAGTCAGTAACATATAGTGTCATTGTAATATGTTTACATTGTTTTGTAATTTTGTACTAAAGTAACTTTCTGAATGGCGGTTATTAAAGTAATTATAACAATACAGTTACACTCTATGATATTAACTAACCTTAACATTTCTATTTAAACATCATGCTCTATATATTTACTATAGGCCCATGGTGCAAACAGATTCAGGTGTGATTAGATTTTTTAAAATTCTTCTTCATTTATTTGCTTCACCATCTGTCCCAATTTAAACCCCAGGAATATTAAATGTTTTATTTAATTTGTGTTGTCTCAGACTGAGCTGTGCAAAAATATACATTTTATTAAGCAATTGAAAATTTAAGGAACTGTGATATTCATGGATTTGTATATTATTCACATAAAATTGTATTTCAACATGTCCACAGTTATACCCTCCCCCTTTTTTCCTTTACAGTTCATTCTTCAGGTATATACACATTTTCTTCTCTTTTTTATAGACAAGCAACTATATTACACAAAAGAACATACTAGGGAGCATTTATTGTTATAAAATTAAATTGAGTTTTAAAAAATCTAAACCAATAAAATAGGGGGAAAAACCCTATAACATAAAATATGGGCGTTTCGGGGCAATATATCACTTAAATTTTCCCAGATTTCTACAAATTTATCATCCTGTAGCCTCATGAAGAAAGTAATTTTTTTCCAATACAAAAATTTTGTAAATAATATCAATATTTCTTCAACAGTTGGAAGGTCTGATTTATACCATCTCAAAGTTATAGACTTTCTAGCAGTTACACTCAGCATTCCAAAGAGACGTTCTGATTTCTAATTTAAAAATGTTGTATGTGGAAACCCAAAGGCGAGCTCATCCCAACTAAAACTAATATTTTGACTAATTATGTGTAGATTTTAGATTAAAAAAATATTCATCTTTGGGCAGGACCAGAACAGGTGATAGTGATTTGCATTATGAGAATTGCACTTCCTTCAACATTTGGAAGAGCCTGGCGAAATAAAAAAAAATCTACAGAGGCTTTTCCAGCCAAATGTTCTCCAAGACACTGAGCTCGTTTTCCTCCATTGAAATTCTAAAAATTTTGTCCAATTAGTCTCTGATATATTTCTACCCCCTTATCTTACCCATTTTTGTCTTATATACTTGGTATTTATTGTTTTTACCTTTTGAAGTCCCCTGTAAAGTCTTGAAATTACTCTATCAAAGGCTTATTAATATTGATTGGAATCTATTTTTTAGTATTTGGTCTATCAAATGTAACGTTTTGCGGATGCTCTCTTGAGTCTGTCTTCGCTGGATAAAACCTGTTTCATCTAAACTTATTATTTAGGGTAGGATTACCTCAATTCGTTTTGCCAAAATGTGGGTAAAAATTTTGTAGTCTTGATTCAAAATACTTATTGGACAGTACTTCTGCATTCAAGCTTATCCTTTCCCTCCTTCGGTAACACTGAGATTACCGCCTCTGTCCAAGAAGGGGGCATTCTGCCCGTTCTTAGGACATAATTGTATGTGTCTTTCAGTCTGGGTATTAATATATTCTTCATTTCTTTATACCACTCTGATGGAAATCGATCTGGTCCCAGACCACTTTATTGGGTTTTAATGTTGATATGGCTTTCTTCTTCTGAAATATCTTTGCTTCAGATCTCATTTTGTTTATCTGTTACTTTAGGTAATTTTAGCAAGTTAAGGAAAGGGTCAATCTTTGTTTTATCCACTTTAGGTTGTGAATTTTTTTTTTTATAAAACAAAACAAATGATCTATGAATATCTTTCAAATTACTATGAGTGTTTTTTGTTATGGGGGTCTTTTATTTTATAAATTGTATTTTCCACTTGTTGTTTTATTAAACTTTAAAGCTAATAATTTGGCTGAGTTCCCCCCAGCTTCGTAATATCTCTGTTTTAGAAGAAAATATTTATTCTTCATATCATTATTATAAATTTCATTTAATTCCTTCTTTTTCCTATCTAGTTCCCTTTTTATTCCTTGATTTAACTTCTTTTGTGTATATTTTATAACTTTTTAAACTCCATTTGTATTTCTTTAAATTTTTTCTCGCTCTCTTTTTTTTTTTAAAGTTAGAAAAATATCAGAGAGATATATAGAGTGAGGAAAACGTCAAACTTTGATTGATTGCTCAAAGGTCATCATAAATCATTATTATATTGACAGATAAAGGTCAAAGGTGACATACGAAAGGGTCATTAAGGGTAGTTGTCTCTTAATTGTTTATACAGTTGTTTATGTCATTAAGAATATTGTTGTCTCTTTCCTGGGAAAGTAAATGTTTTCACATTTATTAAAATCATTAAGAAAATTATTGTCTTCATTTTCTGTGTAAAGCGTCAAACTAAATTTGACAGCTCAAGTCAACATATGGAAAGATCATTAAGGGTAGTTGTCTCTTAATTGTTTATACAATTGTTTAAGTCATTAAACATTAAGTCATTGTTTCTTAAGTCATTAAGAAAATTGTTGTCTCCTTTCCCGTGAAAGTAAATGTTTTTTTTTACTTCTTTCCCATCTGGGATATACAAAACGTTAAAGTAAATTTTACAGCTCTAGTCGACATGGAAGGGTCATTAAGGGTAGTTGTCTCCTAATTGTTTATACAGTTGTTTACAACGACCCCTGGCTTCTAAAAGCAGATTAAAGTAACTTGATACAGCGTTACACCCAGTTTCCTTTCAAATATGGCAGCTCTGGGTAAGGAGGACTAATGTTGATTTTAAAGTGTTCAACTATGGCTGGTTGTCCAGATGCACCGAAAAAGTCTAAGTCTACTTTGACAAGAATTCAAACATTTTCGGAGCATGAAAAGATTCAATATTGTGGATTGACGAAAGTATGTACCACTGGCTTAATTTTCAATGAAAATAAGTTTAAGTTATTGGAACCAGAACACATACACTGCAGTAAAGCTACAGAGAGAATAACTTTTGATCAGATTAATTGGAAAAAGTTCCATAAATGGTGTAAGGACCTTCAATATTACATAGTACTGAATGTGCTGGACGTGTTTTCACCAGAGGCTTTCAAACGTAAATGTACAAGCAAGTCATCTCCACAGGACACGTATCACATGAGACTAACAAATTTTGCTAAGAATGAGGTTTCGCTGCGCTGCTACATTGTCTTTTTTGGTGATGACTGGTTAGAAGTAAACAAACACAGCGGTTGTATGAGGTACGACCGAACTAGCTGGGAAGAGCTTCAATGCTGCTTTAAACAAATTGATGACTTTTTTTCTACAGTTGGCAAAAAAAACAAAGAAACATCTGAAATAAAACTAAGAGAGACTCTGAAGACTCCTCCCCTATGCTGTAGGGAATGCTATATAAGAAGAAGAAGACTTACCATCTCGTTAAAGAACATCAGCTTTTGAGCACTCGCAAAACAATATGGCTTTTGAATACAGACCCATATTTTGGAACAATGGCAAGCTGATTTAGTTGCTATGAGCAACTTGTCAGGTAGTAATGACCAGTGTTCAGTGACTACACGTCATCCTATAATCCCCGCCCCCGATAACCTGCCCCCTCTGTTATTCCTGCTGTTATACTCCTCTCTCACCTATGCGATTTGACTATGCGAGTACCGACGAGCGGAAAGATGGAAACCTAATCACAGCGCCAAAACTCACGGTGAATTATGATGAACCGTATACTCAGAGGGTGAAATGAGTGCGCGCTGCACGGACACTACACGAGGCACTGAGGAATGACTTTACAACTACTCTGTAAGGTGAGTAATCAGGTGCTGTCCACATTCTCTACTAATCTAGAGTCAAATAGAAATAAAGTGCTCATTAAACATTACTTTCTTTAGTCATAGCACATTTAAAAAAATTTTACTTTATCATAAAAATAAAGTGTTTATGTACACTGTAAATCAATCACAGATGTAAACAATGAATAAATAAATGCAATAAATGCTACAAATAAATATAATGCCTGCTAGAATAAAGTTCAACAAATAGCATAGATACATATAATAAATGATAAATATCTAATCATGCATTTTCCTGTTCTCCTCGGGATCATCTGGGTTTGAGAGAGGGCTGGTGTGTGATGGCAGCGTGTCCTTGTGACCAGGAGAGACCAGGACTGGCTACTAAATACTCCTATTAAGAAGACAACAGTCCTACAAGAGAGATGCTTCTGCTCTTTTTTCCTTACCTTACTATGTGTAGATTTCCAACTTAGTTGAGGTGCTGAAACTTAATTTAAAACCTCACCATGCATCAATGTT
Organism: Clarias macrocephalus; assembly: GCA_011419295.1. NCBI lineage: Eukaryota > Metazoa > Chordata > Actinopteri > Siluriformes > Clariidae > Clarias > Clarias macrocephalus. The sequence continues at coordinate 43,995 of JAAGKR010005624.1, forward strand.
TAGTGTTTAACATGTTTTGTGTGTTTATATTGTATTTTTGTAAATGTAAAAATAAATGTATACTGTAAAATCCAAGATGAGTCTGGGGGAATTGGAATAGAGACAAAGTACTGGATATAGTGCAAAATATTTTATTAAACATTATTAAATAAAAATATAATAAAATTAAATTTTGTAACAAAAATAGCTGTCAAATAGGACAAAAATATAAACATTAAAATGTATCTTATTTTATATTTACTTGAACTTGCATAACAAGAGGGTGTGTTAATGAAATTAAGACAACATTTGGTCCATCGTCTGCATCAGCATCCTATTCGATCTCTTGATGTTCCTTCCTCTGTATCTGTAGTCAGAACTCCTCCATCTAAATCTGAGATTTCATGCAGGCATTATGAGCCTCCTGCTCTCGCACGTCAGGTTTTGTCTCTTTCTTCTGTTGTTAGCTGGTCTTGTGCTACTGTCAGAGGTCTCAGTCTGTTTCCTCCAGTGCCTGTCTGCAAGAAAGTATAAAAGCAAGAAATTAGCTGGAAGTTGCAACCATAACAACTTGTACAAATTACATTTTCCCAACATTTACATTTTGTCACAGCAATCACAGATAACCTGAAACTGTGTGTGGAGCTTATGTGGCTCATCAGCGTCTCAGTTCTTATAAGTGTCTCTAAGATGTGTTGGAGAATATACATGAAGGTTCTACATAAAATATGAGTAAAGAGTAAAGTAGCTGTAACTCTAATAGCTACATAAGCACAACACTGGAGTTCATCAGATTCTGCTCTTCTGAACAGAGAAATGATCTGAGGCCTTACAGTGAGCAGACATGAGGAACATTCCAAGTGAACTTTGTAGTGAGCTAATGTGAAAGAATCATCCTGTATATCTTATTATATGCATTTAAATGTCACCACGACATCCACAGACAGTTACCAGGAGATGTGGTGATAATATGAGATTCTCTTTAACAGGAGTTTAATAACAGTTGTTAATAGTATTTAATATGAACTCACCGCTCACGCGCAGGCTCTCTGCTGGACCAGGCTCCACTCTGTCCGGTTTGGATGATGGAGGTAGATGTTGTCGTGGGTCAGAGGGGTTCCGACTCGATCACACTGGATGGTTTTTATCCTATTGTTTATCTTTTCCTCACTTCAGTATCGCAGCGCGCGCTATGTGCTGCACGAGCCGCAGTGTGTTTAACTCTGCACGGCATTGCTCAGTGCTGCTGCACGCGCGCGCGTGCGTCTAAATACTTACGGATACCTCCGTAAATATCGGAGTTTTTATGTGTAGTGTCCAATTATCTCCGGATATTTTCGTCTGTTTAAATTTCTAGCAAATGCTATACTTCGGCGTTACTTCACAGAGATTCTTCAGCAGCCACATTTGTTTGTGTACGGAGTCGAACTAGAATTACGTCACTTCCTGTTTTGAGCACGTCTTACGGGACGCCTTCCGTTCTCGGGAAGGTGTGAATCGTTCCCGACACCACCTCTGCAATCGGTCCAGGGATTCGTTCCCGAGCGCGGAACGATTCGGAACGATTACATTCTCACAAACAAAAATCAGCTGGTCCCGGGGCCAAGTGTACTCGGAAACGGATCCGGGACCGCAGTGTGAAAACGCCCTAAAGCTTTTGACTCTATTCCGAAGGAAGGAAGAATCCCCAAAAAACTACAAACCGATCAAGGGAAGGAGTTTTTCAACAGTTTCAAACCTTAATGAAGAAAGACAACATTACACACTTTGCCACTGGTACGGGACAAAAGGCTTCGGTGTGTGAAAGATTCAACAGAACTCTAAAGACTAGGATGTGGAGATATTTTACAGCTTTTAACACAAGAAAATACACCGGCATAGTACAGGATTTGATTCACGCCTACAATAACAGTCACCATTCCAGTATATGAAACCTATGGAGGTAAACGAAGCCTCCTTGTCAGTTGCTGCTATGAGAAAGCCTTTGGTTAAATATAACCAACATTCATAAATTTCATTGGACACAGTAAAGTCAACCATCAGCTGCTCCAATGGAATTTCTGTATCTGAAATAAAAGAGAAGGTTGTTTAATGGCATCACACATTGTCATGGTTTGTTTATGGCCTGCTTCATTCCAGTGTACTTTTTCCTGTTGAGGAAATTAGGATAAAATCTTGCTGATGCTGTTTTGTCTGTAAAAGCAATGTACACTCTAAAAATGCTGGGTTGTTTCTGTAAACACATTGTTGGGTGGTTTATGCTCTGTCAAAATTCTGTGTTATTTCGGGGACTTTAAACACATTGTTGGGTTGGGCAATGCTGGGTCAAATGAGATCATTTACAAATGAACACCTGGTTGGGTTATTTTGACCCAACAACTGGTTTATTCTCTGGTTTCTCCAAACGGCAGCCTGCAAAATGTTTTAAATACTGTATTTCTGTTATTGTGTCACAAAGTGTAGTTTTAAGAGTTGTTTAAGCGAGAATGTATGTGTGTACAGCTCAAAACATCAATCGGTTATTAAAGATAGCGTCTGTTTAAAAAATTGCCCCAATGATTTCGGCGATTTGAGCTCCAGGCAGTCCTGCAGTTCTCCGCGCTAATGTAGCCGGCCAACATAGCCTCATCTTGAAAAGAACTTCTAAAGACTTCTACCGCTGGCTGTGATGTCTCTGCAGTGATTAAAACAGCGGATTTATTTCATTTTGTGTATTTCTAAAAGGCAATCTTTGATATAATATGGTTATGGTATAATATATCGCGGCTGTGAGAAGCATCCTGTATGCTGTGTTCTATTTGCACTATACCTGGTGTCCTCAAACCCTCGAGTGTGCACTTCCAAGTCAAGTCCGCTCTTTGTGTTCTTGGAATTGAGACACGGCAGGAACTTTTTGGATTCTTCACTTCTGAAGCGATCAGCACGCCACTTAAAGCTGGCAGTATTTTATAGTAAGGTAATATGAATTTTTACCTAAATTTTAAATGTTGTAGTTGTGGTAGGAGCTCATTTCCATGTTAATTCGCTTTTCCACCTTTTTAGTTGCACTTTGATGTGGGGGTGAGCGGAGTTCATGTTTTTATATAGTCAGCTATACTGTATTTTATGAGAAAGGTGCGTTTGTAGCACACACACACAAAAAAAGTAAATTTACTAAATGTAATTTTAGGTACATTACTAGTAATCCTCACTAAAGTTATGTGTGGAAAGTCTCTTGGCATATTTTATAATATTTAATAGTTGTCAGAAGAAGCTATTGGGATATTTTTAATGACAGTCTTAATATGTCTTCTGTTTCTGTCTGTTACAACAACAACAACAACAACAACAACAACAAAAACTTTGTGTTATTCTGACCCAGCAGTTGGTTTATTCTTTGGAGAACTTTCTGGATTCTTCACTCAGTATTTTATGGTAAGTTAATGTGAATTTTTACTTATTTTTTAGTAAGTTGTGGTAGAAGCAAGCATATTTAATTGTTCAGATTAAATGCTTTGATATGGGGGTGTGGGGTTAGTTTTTTACTTACTCTGTTTTTTATTATTCAAAAAATGAGAATGCATTATCGTTAAGTCATCGTTTAAAACGTGCTTTTTCTTATTTTTTATGAAATATTTATTATAAGTTGTAAATTCATCACTTAAATATTGTATTCATCTAGGGTTTTTGAGAATCTGAAAAGGGGTGAATGTTTCGTATTAAATCCAGATGGAGCGCCGTATCCTGTTATCCCTCACACATAGTAGTGAAGTAAATTAGTCAGAAATTCATGTTCACGTTATGTATTTTTGCGTATTGACAAGAGAAAAAGCATTTCATTAAATCCATACGTAGTTGTACGTCCTTAACAAAAATGCTTGACATAATTGTTAGTTATATTTAAACACTAAGTGATGGTGTGTTATCCACAGGAGGACCAACATGATGGGAATGATATCTGCAAAATATGGAGATGACTGGAGCATTGTTCCATGTTTTGTGCCTTGGTGATAAGACAAGAGGGACCTGACAGACCTTTTCCATTGTTGGAATAATAGCTATTGATACAGACTCTTTTGTGGAGACTGTTGTTGTTTTAGAGGTTTTTTGTCTTTGATATTAAATACACAAAACAGTGTCTTCCTACTTGCGACTTTTTCAAGAATACTGTAAATCATATTGATGGACACGAGTCCTCATCTGTTTTTAAATTTTTGAGGATAACAGTTTTTTCACCACACATTTAATCAATAATATTTTTAAAAAGTTTTATTGTTTTTGTTTTTAATGTCATTTTAAAGTAAATTAAATAGTAATAATTAAATAACTAATAGTTAAAATATTAAAATGGGAATACTTGATGTCATGTGGGCATTATAAAATTTGTATTGAAAACTTCTATAAAAAACGTGTTCAAACATTGTATTAAATGCAAAAAAATGCAGATTTACAGGGGCCTTATGTTTTACTTGTTTTACAGAGTATGTTACATTTATTTTATATTTAACACATGGTCACCTTGGGATTATATGGTTGTCTGACATTTTTGTCAAAATTGAGTTATTCACATTTTCTTATTCTGTGAAAATCTATTTAAATTATGTGAAGTTGTTGTACATTCACAAAAAAATTGTCAACCCAGCAAGAGTGTTAATTTTACTCACTCGTTGGGTCAAATAAAATAACCCAACGCTTTAACATTTAACCCAGCAAGAGTATCAATTATAGCCACTGGTTGGGTCAGACGAACAACCCAGAATTCTGGGTAAAATGGTACAACCCAGTACTTGGGTCAAAACAACGTTCTGTCCAATAGTGACCCAGCGGCTGGGTTATGGTTGGGTTGTTTTTTAATCTAGCAGTTTTTAGAGTGTAGTTATGTGCAAACAGGAGTACAGTCATATACAACAGGGAAGACATGAATCTTTGTCAGGCGGACACCTAAAGATGGTCAGTTTAATTATGGACACTTTAAGCTCGTTTAATTGAATTATTCCAGTATGTATAGCATTTTCTTTAGTATAATAATAATAATAATAATAATTATTATTATTATATATTATTATTACACACTAAAAAATGCTGGGTTGTTTTTACTACCCAAACGCTGGGTTGCCTCTGTTGGGTAATTTTTCTGGGTTATTTACAGTGAGTTGGGTACTTTTGTTTAACCCAGCTTGCTGGGTTGGAGTTGGGTTAGCTAGTAACAGCTAACATCACAGACAAGACCGCCCCGCCCCCGAAGTTCACCGGTGTATTCAGTGGCTGTGTCGTTTCTTCTTCCTCCTCACGCATTTAAGAGGAAAAGTAAACATTAAATAGAAGGTCTATATACACACTTTCATTCACCTATGACTGAATTTGTTCACTGTATGTAGCATTTA